>JAEANM010010893.1:3648-15557 GCA_017656035.1 Myanophis thanlyinensis
CATTCATTCATTCATTCATTCATTCACCACTAAATTGTACCTACAAAACTGTGAGGTTCTGGAGTGGCAGAAAAACTCCAACAACATGGTTGTATGTTATTCAACGCTGATATATAGGCCTTCAGCAGAAACTTTATCACTTTTCTCTTCATTCATTGATTATGCTCCAAAACAAACTCTTCCCAAGAAAGCTAGACAAACTGCATGATGGATATGGTAGATCCATAGCTATTATGCTCACTCTAAAAATTGCTCTTGCATTTTTTACATTTTTCGCCCATTTTTATGATGGTCAGATTGATCTTCAAAAATCACATAGGTTGTCTGAATTGTATTTGAAATTGCTGTGGAAATTTAACTATTTTTGTTTGTTTGTTTGGTTGTTTGTTTTTATTGGCCCATCTTATTCCTACAACTCTAGTTGGCTTCTAATAAAATGTTGAGTTGAGAACAAAGCTTTCATTAATGTCTGCAGTATTAGAGATAAAGCCAATCCATAGCATTCTTTGTTTAGGTAACTTTTATCTGTACTTCTTAGACTCTTTGCTGTGTTCTTAAAGACTCTATGGACATCAGACACATATTTCCATCTGCAGAATCGGTCAACAGTTTGTGCAACAGTATCAGGCTTCCAAAATCCCATGTGACCTTAGGGTCTGTCCACAGATACTCAATTTTTACAAAAGAGTTGATTAGTTTCTCAAGTAGGAGAATCTCTTTAAATTATAAATTATTTTATATTCCCCAGACAGTCATTTGTAACAAATCCATCAGAACAAAACTGGTGAGGCCTCTGGCAAATTTGCAACCCAGCCAGGATTTCCTGCTGTGTTTTCACATTTATCTTACAAATATTTTAATCAAAACTGTCGTGTACATGTCATTCTGACTATTCAAAAGTGGAGGATCTCCCCGATAAGTTATGAGAACATTCAGAAACTTGGATGTGCTCTGGGGAATGACATTCATTGGTATAGTTAGATAATCTTAGACTGGTTTCAAGATCTTATCGAGCGTTTTTTGATGATAATGCCTATAATGTCTCTTACTTCAACAGTGTAGCAAGTCAGCTAAGGATTCGCTTCATTGTGCTGAATGGAGCCCTCAGTATCTACCCCTAAATCCTTTCCTAATGACAACACTGGGAAGTTTGCCATTCTTGGACTTCATATATCTATTCCTCTTGCTATTTTCCTACTACTAATTCTCGAGCTATCCAACTCTAGTTGGAGCCCTATTGAGATGCTATTATTTTCATGCAGTTGAAATTGTATAGAGACAAAAGATGTACAGATTATGTAGATTGCTTTGCTTTTCCTTTTCTCTGACCATTGGGGCCATTTCTAATTAATCAAGGAGAGAAGCAACGTAGAATTAAGAAGGAACTTCCTAACAACGAGGACAACTAACCAATGGAACAGCTTGCCTTCAGAAGTTGTGGTTTCATTACTGGAGGTTTTTAAGAAGAGACTGGACAATGACTTGTCTGAAATGGGATAAAATCTCCTGCTTGAGCAGGGGGGTGGATTAGGAAATCTCCAAGGTCCCTTCCAGCTCTATTCTGATTGATTATTCTGATTGAATAGGGAATGCTCCCACTAACCACACATTCTCTCCATGAATGAGATACTTGATACAGTTGGATCTGTTGCAGCACATCCTTTCTCTCCTTCCATTCTGCCTTAATCGCATTGAGAAAAATCATCCTAGTTTCAGATTCCAAATCCTTTCTTCGAAAAGAAATTTGCTACTCAAATTCTATACTTCGTGGAATTTTACTGAACTTTACCGAAGAAGAAAGAAATGAACAATTTTAACCATTAATGAACAAAAGTGCTATAATTGTTTTGAAGAAGACGACGTACAACTCTAAAAGCAGGAAATGGATAATAAATGTTTTTAAAAGATGGAGCAGCAAATGAAAGCAACATGCAACAATAATACTGGTTTGAAAAGACATGGGTTTTAAAAATTATATGAGAAACTTGTCAACAACTGCTGTGTAATAGAGTTCAAGCTTATTTTTATGGGGCTATAACTAAAAAACAATAGAGGTCTCTTGAATATTTTTTATTCAATATTATGAGCGCTTGACCATGCTACAGATAAAAATATGTAAGTAATCATAGGCCTGTATGATTCTGATGACACAGACGAGACCATGTCCATCTTGGGTAGGGAAGTAGCACCCAGATCTCTTGTAAATTAAAGATATGCTTCCATATACTGTGTAAAAACTGTGTAAAAACTAGAAGACAATTAGTAGAAGCAAGACAGGAAAAAATAAGAAATATATGAGGCTTCACAGCTAGGACCCATCAGCATGCACAATACCCAGCAGTATTGTGATGCAGATATATTGCCTGACAGTCATCTATGGTTTGTATACTGGTCATCCTGCAAATGCTGAGGATGCATCAGCAAGGCCTACTCATAATCACTCATGTTCTAGTGTCCTCCACATTGGACTGTTGCAATGTGCTCTATATGGGGCTGTCCTTGAAGAGTATCTGGAAGCTTCAGCTGGTGCAGAACGCAGTGCTGTGGGTAGTTATGTGTAATCCTAGAACAGCATGTTACATCTTTGTTTCCTTAGCTGCAATGGGCACCAGTTTGTTTCTGGGTTCAGTTCAAGATGTTTGTTTTGACCTTTTAAGCCTTCATAGCATAGGACCGGGCTATCTGAAAGACTACCTCTTCCCAGTTATATTGGCCTGGCCCATTAGAACTATCAGAGGGCTTGCTAAGGACCTATATTTTGAGAGTCCCAAGATACATCTTTGATGTGGCCCCCACATTATGAACATTTCCCCTCCATCCACAAAATATTAAATTAGTTCTAACCCCTTTGATATTTCAGAAGGACCTCAAGACCTGGTTATATTATCAGGCCTGGGTCTCTTTGAGAACCAAAGACATGCTTAGATGGCTCTATTGCCAAGCTGTCTAATTTTATCTTCTCTTTGCCTAGGGTTTACTTTATATCTCTTTTCTATCATATTTGCTTTTTAATGTGATTTAAGTTTTTACAGTTCTGTTTTTATATGTACTTTTACCTGCTTGTTGAGTGTGTTCTAGAGTTGCCTTTGATGAGATGAGCAACTGTATAAATTTTGTAATAAGTACATTTCCTTTCTCTCTTCTTCTCATTCTGACTCTAGTAGAAATTATAGAATAATTTCTCTCACTTTCCTGGAAGTTCCACCACCATCCAAAATCAGTTCTGGTCAATAATAACGTGTACAACATGTATTGAGTATATCAATTAGTGGAAGATCCTGACTGACTGATTCCCTGATATTACCCAACCCAATTTTAATATATGGCACGGGTGGGCAATTAATCTTTCACTGTTATGAGAAAATAAGAGTTTTGTAGAGGGCTCCGAAAGTGCACAGGAATGATATATGTGCATAAATTGGGGAAAAATATGACAGTTGCCATCAAAATAAGAGGAATATAGGTGTATTGCATGCATAGCATACACTTATTTATATCTCATTTGTAATTTATGATTGACTTCATGTGGGCTGGTCAAGGATAGCCAAAGGGCCAGAAGTGGCCAAATAAAAGGACCAGAAGTGGCCAAATAAAAGGGCCAGGTCTGATGTATAAAGTGCACTAGTAGCAAACCAGAAAGAGGACACTATGTCGTTCTCCTACATCAGCCTCAAAACATGCTAGATAAGAAACCTGAATAGAAAGAGTTCAGCTCCAGGTATGAGTATTTATTCTGTAACACTGTATAGAATAGTGTTATGAAAACCACTCTTGAAGCATTGTGAGTTACTTTTTTCATTCAAAGAGACAGTGCCAAAATGAAGCTAATGAAAGAGATTCACTTTACAAATATGCTGTGGCTTTTATAAGACTTATTCTACTTCTGGTGCTCCTCTTGGCAACTGTGAATGGAAGGAAAAAGTAAAGGAAAGAAAAGGCAGTAAGGTCAGATTCCAGATCTGGCAAATTTTGAATAAAAGTAATCTCAAGCATCTAGTATAGGTGTGATATCAAAGAATTATAAACTGGCAGTTCACGAGAGAATCTTGGATACTTTCAAAGGTGTCCCAAGAATAATGGTTAGTTGGCAAAGACCAGCCATGTAAGCTTCGGCATGTTTCATCTAGAAAGAATGCTAATTTTATGAGTGTTCCTCTCAGCACAAGGGAGATTTTAAATAGCTCTGTAAATGTAAGCAACATTTGTTAAAAGAAAAAAAGAGAAAGATTCATGGAACTGTTCATTTATTTTCATAGAGATTTACTCTTCAAGGAATATTGATATATAATGTATTACTAAGGTTTAGATTATAAATTGATGGATCATTGTTACAGTCATCTTGGAGTTTCTTCATTTGCTTATTAGAGGTAATTTCCTCTTACATGGTAAAAGTATACAGCCTTAGGCAAAATGTCCTTCCCTGTTTTTTGTGAAATTTCTCCAACAATTGGATCCCTATTAAGGGAGGCCAGCTAGTAATGCTTAAATTAGAATTTCCCTCTCTTTACTGTTGTATTTTTCCCCTGCACACAGGGAAGGGATAGGACTAATATATTAAATTAAATGAAGCAAATAAAGATTATCTTCAAGTTCACCAATAGATTATAGGTTAAACTTCCTAGTTCCTACAGACATAAAAATAGGTTTAAACCATTGCCAACTGGGTTTGACCTATTGTCTCATAAAGTCCAGGTCCTTATGCAGCGCCATAATAAATTTTAATGGGGGGGATGGGAAAGGGAGAGAGAAGAAAGGAGGCAGATAGAAGGGGGGAAATTGTTTTGGTAATAAATACAATACATTGCCTTTTTAGATAAGAGCATGATGCTGACAACTTTTGAGACCTCCCTTAGTTCCTGTTAAATGAGACTCCATGATTCAAACAGTAGAATGCAAACATTTGGTGGTCAAAATAATAAATTTGGGTTAAACCCCTTGAGAAAACGAATCTTATTGGACTGATGGAAGATCTCCCAGAATGGTACACTAGATGTTCCAAGGCTAAGCCATCAGAATCAATCATATCCAGTCTGCTCGTCCATCATGAATTACAGGAAGATGAATGACAAGGAATCCCCAATTTAACACACAACCTGCTGTGCACAGTCCAATGTTCCAATGGCAAGGAACATTTATTATGTTCACGAACGCATTTGTGGAAGCACAAATGCTTTGTTAAGGGAAGCCGGATGCTAAGTGCATTAGATTATTTGGTTTCCATAGAGAGGTCCTCAAGGCCTAATTGGGATTAGAGTACACATTTCTCACTGAGCCCAGAACATCCATCACTGAAGTACCGATCTCCACTTGCTCCCTTCCCCAGCATGCCCCCCATACAACCTAATTCAAAAGCTACCTTGGTCCTCTGTTATTTGATTGTGTTTTGGTTCGTTGCACTTTATTGCATGTTGCCAAACTTAAAAATGAAAACAAAAAAGTAACTTTAAAGATGCATAGAAAATGCTGGTGGAAGTATGTGGGGAGGGGGGGAAGAGATGTTAGCAAGATTCTGAGCCAAACACATCTTAGCACATGGTTTGCATTACTACGTACGAAGGTTTTTTAGACCACCACAAAATGCAGGTGGAAGTGTGAATCTGGGAGCCATTGAAGTCCAAATGCCGAGCCTCCAACTTTCCCAGTGTATCACAATTACAGAAACATCTGTGCTCAAATAACTTTGTGTGTTGATCTGCTGTGAAAATGTAGTGCTCAGCAGCCCTCCACATTTCTCATTTCTTTCTTGGTCACAGGGTGGTCTTGCAAAGAACAGCAGCCCCAGCCGCTTCAGAGCCTCCAAGGGTTCAGATGTCTTGGACTGTTACCCAGGCATGGTTGTTTACCAAAGTTACAGAGAAGGAAAATAAAACTGAAAAATGCAGTAGCGATACACAGCTGAAATTTAAAAAAGGTTAAGGACAAGTTGCAGTAACCTCTTCTATTACTGTCATTTCATATACGTTTTATAGTACCATATTGCTAGCTTGGTTACTCAGCTTCTCAAGGGGTTTGCTCAATTCTTTCTCAGCTTCCATTTTTAGTAGCTAAGAATCAGTGCACTGCTCCATCTCTGAAGCTCTTACAGACCCACTGAACTGGCTTTTCTATGAAGTTTATCCATTTGTGAGGAAAGGGACTATGTGTCTGAACAAGGGGACTTCCTAAATGGGTATGTCCCAATATTTGAAGGGCTCTCACACAGAAGAGGGGGTCAATCTAGTTTCCAAAGCGTCTGAAGGAAGAACAGGAAGCAATGGATGGAAACTAATCAAGAAGAGAATCAACCTAGAAATAAGGAGATTTTCAGACAGAACAATTTCCAGACAGAACAATTAATCAGTGGAACAAGTTGTGAGGTTTCCAAAAAGAGATTGGACAACCATTTGTCCAGAATGGTATAGGGTTTCCTGCTTGAACAGAAGATCAGACTAGAAGATCTCCAAGGTCCCAACTCTATTATTCTATTATTTCTATCTGAGCTACTGTATGTGAGTGAGTTTAGAGCCTGAAGTGAAGACTTTAATCTGCTAATTCTGGGCACTGCTCATCTGCCTTTTTCAATTCCCAGTCATAGCCTCTTAATGTAGCCAGGTACTGTACTCTTTCTGCATTACCTCAGTGAAGATTCATCTATGCTGCTGCTAATAATGCCTTTTCATAATATGCAGTGAGAACTCAACTCAGGAGACCTAATGCTTTGTTGCTCTATAGGAGGCATGAGCATGAATCTGAATCACATTTGTTGTTGTTTTTCAATATATTTTTTATGAAACTTTTAAACAAGAAGATGAAGACTAACACAAACTAATATAAATTAGGGGTTAAAAAAAGAAAAAGAAAGAAACCAAAGTAAAAGCAAAAAGTGTAAGAAAACACAGGGAAGAAAAATAGAACTGGCTGATCAACTGCACTCAACGTGTAGTCATCAACATGAAGGGTAATATGTAATGAGGTACCCCAAGGCAAAATGAAATTCAATAGTGACAGAAGTAACGTTCTACATTTAGGCAAGAAAAACAAAATGCACAGGTGCAGTATAAGTGGTACCTCACTCAATAGTCATAACTGCAAGAGGGATCTTGGAGTCCTAGTAGACAATCATTTAAATATTAGCCAGTAATGTGTTGCAGCTGCCAAAAAAGCCAACACAGTTCTAGGCTGCATAAACAGAGGAATAGAATCAAAATCATGTGAAGTGTTAATACCACTTTATAATGCCTTGGTAAGGCCACACTTGGAATACTGCATCCACTTTTGGTCACCACGATGTAAAAAAAAGATGTTGAAACTCTAGAAAGAGTGCAGAGAAGAGCAACAAAGATGATTAGGAGACTGGAGGCTAAAACATATAAAGAACAGTTGCTGGAACTGGGTATGTTTAGTTTGATGAGAAGAAGGACTAGGGGTGACATGATAGCAGTGTTCCAATATCTCTGTCATGCTCATGTCAGGTTCTGAATCCAAGACAGAGAATGAACAGCTGACAGAGAATAGGAGAGTGTTTCCTTTGGCTGTGAAGGGGGCAGGGGAAGGGCACAGTCAGGCTGGGCCAAACAGGAGAGAGGTAGAACAGGAGAGAGAGGCCTCAGACAAGGACCAAGGACCACCCACTCCTTATCTTAGAGCACTCAGGGAAGAATGTAGAAGAGAGCAACATGGGTTGCATGGCTTACAAGGGAGGAGAGGGCCCTGAGTCCCTTCACATGGCACACCTGAGCAGGAAGTTTAAAAGGAAAGGCAAGTGGGTGGAGCATTTGTTGGGAACAAACGCTGAGATTCTCCAGTTCATAGTGTCCAACATTCCTGGCTTCCTTCCTGACCATTTGATTTATTGCCATGCTCTCATGTGTTTATCTGATTTGGCTGCAATTCGTGTGAAGATTCCTCACTGGTGAGACTCATTCCCTTGGCTTGTTGTAGTGATTAATTGCAGACATTCTGCCTGCCCTGTTGGATTGGAAATTAACAGCAAGAAGCTGCTACAGGTTGGTGGGAGAGGTTTTCTCCAGACTGAAGAGAAACGGGACATTGGGGGCAAAGTTGGTGCTAATAAAGGGACTTATACCAATTGTCTGGCTGTGTTGCCTTAGTGCCAGGCCTGGGTTGTCATAATGTCCGGGGCTGCCACAAAGAAGAGGGAGTCAAGCTATTCTCCAAAGCACCTGTGGGTAGGACAAGAAGCAATGGGTGGAAACGAAAAAAAGGAGAGAAGCAACTTAGAACTAAAGAGAAATTTCCTGACAGTTAAAACAATTAATCAGTGGAACAACTTGCCTCCAGCAGTTGTGAATGCTCCAACACTGGCAAAGAGATTGGATAACAATTTGTAGAAAAGAGGGGGGGAGATAGGAAAAGTGGCTTCCATCATTCTTCCCGGCAATTATAAGTACAGATACATTTTAACCTGTTTCTCTAAAGTTATATCATATTTTTTCTATAATTATAATCTATCCTATCAAAATCATAAATCAGAAACTTTTTTGTTTTTACATAAAAAAAACCATAAGAAGTTTCAAATCCTCATCCAGTAGATGATGTCAGATGTCTGCTCTGGTATCAAAGGCTGCTGAGGAGAACCAAGGTGGATGCATCACCTTCATTTCAAGCTCACTGCAGGTAATCAACAAACATGATCAAACCCATCTCAATATTGTACCTCTGTATGAATTTTGACTGGAACTGGTCCAGATCATCTACTTTGTCCATGACCCTCTGAAGCTGGAGGCTTACCATTTTTTCAACAACCTTCCCTAGAACTAGAAAGGTAAAAACTTTCTATGCAAATTGTCCAGATTGTTTCGGTCTTAGAATGGACTCTTGAGAAGGGGGCACATCCATCTCCTCTCTCAGAGAGCCATTTAGCATTGCATGGATACATCCACATGCACCCTTCCTATTGGCCTTGACCAACCAGGAAGGGCATGGATCTAATATACAGGTGTCTAGGATTACAGTTCCAAGAAACCTGTTCATTTCCTCTGACTATCAGACTCAAAATTATCTTGGATAACATCACAAGACTGTGCATCAACCAGCTTTATAAGCCAGGGAAAATTGATAAGAATTTGTTTCCCATTCTTTTTCTCAGGAAAAAAATATGCCAGGACAATGTAGCTTCTGTGCCAATGGTCCACCAGAGTTCACCGTAAGAAAAAAAGAGGTTGGACGATGAGTTCTAAGATCTTTTTCAAATTCTGATTCTATGCTCACTGGATGTTGTTTTCTCATGTAAATGGAAACCACACATTTCAAAGACACAGCCAGAGAAAGGAGGTTGCTTTCGCAGCACAAAGAGAAGGGATAAAGAAGCAGTAAAATCCACCATCAAGTTAGACCATCTGATCAGCATTGCTGCCAAAATCTGAAATCTAGGAAGCAGGTTTCTAGCAAGTATCAGCTTAAGACTATCATCTGGAATTGCTCTCAGTTGAGGCAAACTAATTGATATGAAATTATTGGCAGATATTGATGATAGTGTGGGAATCCTATGCATGGATCTATAGAATTTTTCGACACCACCAGCATTCCGTTCCTATGTTTACAATAGATGGGAGAAGAGTAATGCATGCCTCTATGGATAAATAAGTCACACCAAGAGTTGTCTGCACGATTCCCCTTCCCTCCAAAAAATCTCAACAAACGGTCAGCAGATTTATGATGTTGTAAAAACAACACTCATCAGGAGTAGCATTCCTTTTCCCAGTGATTTCATTCATCTGACTACAAAGTGAATTGTGATAAACATGGTACAAGGAGTTATGGGGAAGGGGAGACAGCATTCACTTAGCAGGGATTTTAGGCAAGTCCCTGCAAGCACACTGCCACTTGGACTCTTCTCCCACATACTCCAGGCTCACACATGCTGCTCCAAACTCTCCACCGTGCTGCTCAGAGCAAACACTGGATATGATGGACAAACACGGCAAGGCCAGATGTATCCATTATAGCCAGCATGAGATCCTATTCCCCCCACCTCAATACCCACCTCCTCCTTTCTATACGTTTGATCATAAGGAGTGTTGTCGCTTCTGAGGATCCAAGTGTCTCCGGCAGAGACACAGCAGTAGGATGTGAGTACAAAAGGAAGAATCGCTGGGAGATGGGCCAGGGCCAGAGGTTCATTAA
The DNA here is from genome assembly GCA_017656035.1 of Myanophis thanlyinensis. Taxonomy (NCBI): domain Eukaryota; kingdom Metazoa; phylum Chordata; class Lepidosauria; order Squamata; family Homalopsidae; genus Myanophis; species Myanophis thanlyinensis. The sequence goes on from JAEANM010010893.1 coordinate 13,774, forward strand.
CCATGGTGAAGGCCCTGGCTTGGACTACTTAAAAGCTGAGCATATATTTCAGAAATTAGGTTTCGCTCTCCCTTTCTTCTGTTTCTTTTTCTCTTCTGACGAAGACTTCCATTTTCCGCTGTTTCTTTTCACACCCAGAGACAATAAATGGCAGCATGGGAATCAGAGGCTGACCTTGGTTTCTTGCACCCTAGGAATATTCTGCTTCTTCCGATGTTTTTTAGGAAACATTCTTAAATAGGCAGGGAGTCCATGAAAATCACAAGGTCATTTTAGCATTACTCCTCTCTCCCCTTCCTCCCCCCCCCTCCGTTCACAAATATTCCCTTTACAAATGGTTTAGAGCCCTCCAGTGTATTTACACAGCTTTGTGGAAAATGTTTTATTAATACATTTTTGCTGTCATTGTTTTTAAATTTAAGATTGGTAGGTTCATAATCCTATCTTTCAACTGTCCCAGATACCCCAGGCTCATCATATTGGCAATCTGGTCCTTTTGAGGATAATAGAATTCCCTCTTTTTTTTTCCTCTAATTGACTAAAAAGAGGAGTAGTGATAATAATGAAAGCATTGGTCATTGTAATCCTAACCCAATGATGATGATGATGATGATGATGATGATGATGATAATGTGGGGGTGAGATTCCCTTCAATTACATTTCAAGCCAAGCCTTCATGAGCTAAAGGAGCTCCTACTTCTATAAAATGGAGTAGAGCATTGGTTTGCTCATTTTGCCCACAGAAATGAGCTTCTATGCATCTTTATCCATAGATAATATATTTGTCTGAATATTTCTTGAAATTGTGGAACATCTTGCTCTCAGAGTTGAGGAAAACCCTCAGTCTTTTGACCTTCCCCAAAGAGATCAAAACTTGACTGTAAGTCTTGCATGACACAGAGCTCCACACAGTCAGAGGGCTGGCTGGCCTCATGAACCTCCCCCCCCCCCACACACACTCCACTGCCTGTATTTACAACCCCAATCCCCCATCTTGGAATTCTTCACCTTCTGTCATGTTTCTAATGTTTTTATCATTTAAAAACATTTAATCCTACATCATTCTGATTTTAATGTATAATTTTATTGATGATATTGCACACTGCCCAGAGCCCCTCTCTGAGGGAGAAATGTGACATGTGTGTGTCTGTGTATAAGTATATACGTGTATATGTGTGTGTACACAAATATGTGTGTGTATACACACAAATAAAATATACTCTCATTTTAAACAAATAAAAGATCACAATACAACTAATAAGGTGCTGGTTCTCACCTTTAAAGCACTCCATGGCTTGGGACCCAGGTACTTACGGGACCGCCTGTTGCAACCGTCAGCCTCCCGCCGGCCAGTATGTTCCCACAGGGCAGGCCTCCTTGGAGTTCCATTGTCAGGACGGTATTATCTGGCAGCCCCAAGGGTTCGAACCTTCTCTGTGGGGGCACCTTCCCTTTGGAACGAATTGCCCCCAGAGATCCAGACCATCACGGACCTAAGGACCTTCCAGACCGCATTAAAAACTTTTCTGTTCCAACAAGTTGGTCTAGCCATAGTACTATTGGTTGGGGATTTTAATTAGTTTAAATTAGTTTTAAATTTGTAATTTTAATTGTTTTAAATTTGTAAATTTCAATTTTATAACTAGGTTTTAATTGGTTGGCCATTAATTTAGTTAATTTTAATTGTGTTTTAATTGTTACTTATTTGTGTCCTTTTTAGATGGCTGTACACCGCCCCGAGTCCTTCGGGAGAGGGGGCGGTATAGAAGTTGTGAAAATAAATA
>JAEANM010010894.1:0-10085 GCA_017656035.1 Myanophis thanlyinensis
TTAACCGGGTTTTCCCGCTCTCTGCTAACTGACACCAGACTTGGTGTCTACTGTAATTTGAATCAGGTATAGAACATAATGGACATTGTATTTTGACATTGTATTATCCCTTATTCCTTCTCTTCACTATCTGAGCATTCACTTCCAACCTACTCTCCATACTTTCTACAGTCTACTCTCCTTGCTCTCCTAAATTCTAAGATCAAGGGCAATCGCCTAAGCATTTTACATATTGTACTGTGTATGACTGTGTATGTGACAAATAAAATTTGAATTTAATTATTTAACATTTTTGGATTTAATTTAGTCTAAGATGCTTAGTTACCCAGATGAAACTATGGTTGTGTATCTGTATTGAGAGATTAAAGAATTTTCATTATGTCATCTGATTGCTAGTTGGTGTTTTATAAATAAATGCAATAAATAAATATATAAAAGTGTTATCTTCTATTTCTAGGATTTTGATTCTCTGGAGGTGCTGTAGTCTGGAATTGATGGAATTTTTGGTCTCCTTTGTGAGATGTCCAAACTTTTTTGTAAGTTCTTTCATTAGTTTGTATGTTGGGATCCCTTGAATAATACAATTGGACTAAGAGGCATGTCAGGACTGTGTATTTTCTGGCAGCCATAGAAGAACAGGAAGATAGGGTCATTGTTTTTTTCATATACCATTGCTCTTCTTTTGTGATTTCACTTTTTTGGGTTAGATTATTAGGGTTTTTTAAAATTAAGTTATCTGTAATGGGTTGGAGTTTTCAGCAATGTTTTAGCTTTTTGTATGCATTGTGTTCTCTCCATGATACTATGGTTCAGCCTTTGTCTCCTGAGAGGATGATGAAGGTGACCCTCCAGTGGGGAGCTATTTCAGAAAGTAAGGCAGCAATAAAGAAACAGTAGGTTTTTTTAACCTATGCACCTCCCCATAATGCAATACCATTAAAAATTAAGTGGAAAGTTACAGGAACCAGGTGATTTTTAAAAAAATAAATAAATCAGTATTTTCAAGATTGAGCCTGAGCCTTTTCCTTTCCATTCAATTCTGTACAGCCTCCAGGCACTTGAACAAGAAGGCCAGGTGCGGGCAATGTAATTACCACAGCCTTATCAACACAAAAATGGACAGAAAAGCCAATGAACAGGCTATGACCAGGCACAGAGACTCACTTTAACTGTCCAAATTATGAACATAATTTGTCTGGAGTCATGCAGCATCAACACTGAATAAATAAATAAATCTGATTTTATGCAACATAGTTTAGCATACTCTTACTCAACTTTATGCCTCAGACAGATGATGAACTTAAAGTCATTTCTTCCTTAGTCAGCACAGAAGAGGGTACCAGATGAGAAAGTGTTTATCCAGTGTATATGACAGAGTTATTGCTTAAAAGAAAAAAATGATTTGTTATATATTAACTGAAAGTACTTAGTTATTTCCTGACTTGATTATTTTATTTCTTGCATTGTGAATCATGTGTCTTTTAGCAATTGTTATTTGGGAACCAATGGCTTATTTAAATTGGTAACATATTATTTCTTTAAACAATATTTCATTCAAGCCACACAGGACTGACAAAAGTTCAAAATATATAAATCTCTCATATCATTGAATATTTCATTATAGCAAATGTTTTGTATGTCTGCTGTTGACTAGAAAACTTGTTATCGCAATTATCTGGTAAATCAAGTCTTACTGAGAATGATGTAGCAATATGGTCTGATTGTGTCTGAAGATCATGAATATTCCAATATTTCATGATATGGTGTGAGTTATATTTTATTGGAAATGTGGAACAATCCTCCTACATTTTTTTTGCTAGGTTCTTGGATAAGGTAAAAAGAATGTATGGTATTTGAAAAAAAAGAAGACAAATTCATATGGATGCAATATGCTGTCTTCATATTTATTTCATTAAATTTGATAAGAAGGTACTGTATGTGTGCATATTTACTTCTCACTGTGCTTCTCATCATTTCTCCAATCTACCTGGTTTCCCACTTTTGTGTTAAATTCCAAAGAAGTTACTCTTTGTGTTATGTCTTGTGCTGTTTAGCATTTTTATCTATGACTTGGATTTGCTCAAGTCTGCAAAATGTTATGTTTTGAGGGATGACTACTATTTTAAATAACTTCAAAAGACTAAAGTAGACAACTTGTAAAGGGGAAAGGACCATACTGATAAATTAAAAATCTTTGTGTGCCACAAATGAGTACCAGGTGTGCCAGTATCACCAGTTTGGTGGCAGCAGAATTTAAATAGGAGCAGTTAGTTTTTGAAATGCTTGGCTGTGTGCCTTTTAGGATGGTGGAAGCAGTGAATTTATTACTCTTCAAAAAATTGTCTTATTCAATATGATCTACTGACAAAAGACTAAGGTGCTTTTCCTGAATTTCTGTATAGCTTAACAATGTGGTACCTATTCAGCCAAGGTACTCTTTAAAATTGATTGTGGAATATACAGACTGATATGCTATTGTTTAGTGTCAAGCCACGTATTGAATTAGTAAGGAAAACACTCAATGGAATTTAACGGAAGAAGCAAAGCAATGTTAACATCAAATAATGAGATATAATATTGCTTCTAAAAGGTTAAATATCTGAAAATTTATTTGACAAAAATAATAAAGACCTACTTAAAAACAATTATTTATAGTTATGGGAAATATATAGTAGCAGGTATTTTAAGATGTGATAAAATTGAAATGCTCTTGGTTAGGAAGAATTGTAGCCATGAAAAGGAAATTCAGATAAGGCTTAATTTTTAGTTTCAAATGATTCCAATAAAATTGGAAATAAGCATAGACTTTATATACTCCAATAAAAGACCAAAGATTCCTGAACTGCATTATCAAACTAGCTTTATAACCTGGATTACAGAATGAATCACACCACTTAATGTTTAGGCTACCTATGATGAGAGAGTGGATGTCCCAGATGGTTAGCAAAAATACTTTTGGTCTGATAAAAACAGAAATAGATCACATTACAATTGTTGTACAATAATAAGCACCATATGAAATATTTCTATTAAAAATGTATATTGATAGACCATTTTGAGCTAACATTTACTTGAAAATTATTTTTTAAAAATATGAAAGTTTCCTGTCAGCCATGTCCAGTTCTATTGAAGTGGTGCTCATCTCCAATTCACAACCAACGAACCAGTGTTGTCCACAGATGTTTCTATGATCATGTGGCCAACCTGACTATATGCCAAAGGTCATGAAACACTGTTACCTTCCCACCAAAGTGATATCTATTTATTTATTTGCATTTATATGCTTTTGAACTGCTAGATTGGCAGGACATGGGGCAAGTAATTGGAATTTAGTTCATAACATGGTACTTAGGTCTTGAGCTGCCAACCTTCTGGTCAACAACACTAGCATCTTAACTGTTTAGCCACCATGCCCTGAAAATTATAAAGACATTCAAATTAACAATTAAATATAGCCTTGCTTTCCTTCACTGAAAAGTCAGTTAACTTTGATCAGTGAGCATTAAGAGTGTCACTTTAGTGCCTCCCTGATAACTTTAACAGGAAGTCTTTCCATTTAAAAATAAATAAATCCCAAAGATCTGACCAGCACATTCACAACATAAAGCAGCTTATCTCTTGAACATGCTTGCTTGGTAAATGTAAAAATAGGTTTTACATGTATAAGAATGTACTGGCTCATGTACTGGCTCACTGTGGCCTTCTGGGTACAATTCAAGGTGTTGGTTCTTACCTTTAAAGTGTTCCATGGCTTGAGACCCGGGTATTTATGGGACTGCCTGTTGCCACCATCAGCCTCCTGCCAGCCAGTGCATTCCCACAGGGCTGGCCTCCTTGGGGTTCCATTGCCTGGACGTTGTCATCTAGCAGCCCCAAGGGTTCGAGCCTTCTCTGTGGGGGCACCCTTCCTTTGGAACAAATTGCCCCTGGAGATCCGGACCATCACAGACCTGCGGACCTTCCAGCATGCATTAAAAACCTATTTGTTCCAACAGGCTGGTCTGGCCTAGCATTATTTTGGGGTTTTAAAATGGTTTTAAATTTTAAATTTTATAATTTTTCATATTTTAATTATCCACTCAATTTAATTCTTTTAATTGGTTTTAATTGTTATTTATTCATTGTTTTAGATGGTTGTACACTGCCCCGAGTCCCTTCTCGGGAGAGGTGCAGTTTATAAATCCAAATAAATAAATAAATAAATAAATAATAAATAAATAAACACATGTTTGTTAATTTTATCATCCTTGAAATGCTAGTATTGTTTTTCCACAGATTAACTGTCTCTTTTATTTCTACCTCTACCATCAAGAATAATTATAGACCGGCCTTCTTTTGATGTGGTTTAATCATTTCATAAATTAGTAAACAGCTTCAATTTTTCTTTTCCTCTTTTTCTTCCCCTAGGGCCATACATTTAAAAAAGTAGTGGTGTTTATCTACATTTGTGGCAATATAGCATTTCTTGTCAGCTTCCTAACAGCAGTTGCGCAAGTATGATTCCACAAAAGCCTTGACTATTCTGGAAAGTTTGTCATTACAGTTGAAAATAACTTCTTACTGGATTTCATAGCTGTCATCGAAACTTATCTTCATCAATTCAAGATGTGAGAGCAACTCTTCAGCACACAGCCGTTGAAGAGCAAACTTCGTTGGTCTTGATAAGAATTTGTCTTGGGCTTCTTCCTGAATTAACTACTTACTTTAATATTGTATATTTATATTCTGTAGCTTTATCTATTACCCGAAAACTAGGGGATCTTATTTGGAGCCAATGGATCATTGTTAGTTCATTTACTCATCTGAAGATAGCTTCCCAAGTTCCAGGACACACCTGTGAGATGTGGCTGATGTTTCACACACAGTATTGTTTTCTTGTGGTAAAATGTGGTCTCCGGTGACCATGTGGGCCACAGCATGTCAAAATTGGAAGATGATAGTATGATGATGAAAGAGCCACCTGTTTAGAACTTGAGCGCATCTATACAAAAGATAATTACATTGCAATTGCAATGCTTATTGTTCATCCCCACCTGTCCCAAAATTGCTGCTGCATGTGCCTCATGTTTCATACATTTTGTCTTCCTTCCCACACACAGATAATCACTATTTCAGTATTATGAAGCCCATCTCCAAGCACAGACATTTTTACAAGAAGCTCTTTTTTTCTAGAATTTTTTTGAATTCAAGATATTTGTATGAGAACTCTTTTGAAGTATTTATTAGACTTTTTTAGATTGACAACGACACGTATTATTCCAAGAGTGATGACAATTGTTTGAATGTTTCTTATCACTTCGAAACACTTGAATATGTAGACTACCTCTTTCTCTTAAAAGTAACCAGGTACTATACAGATTGTCCTCTTTAGCATGTATTTAATGAATGATGGCTAATATATTGTTGCTAAAGTTAGGATGACCTCTAATTGTGTTCATCCATTAGTGACTCTGGCTACAGACCTCTGTATGTGTTCTCTAGAGGTTCTTCTAACTATGTAGGTGATGCTGCTGGGTTTGGAAAAGTTGTGAATTAGATGGAGCTGCTTACAGAAATAGGCTAAAAATATTAGTGTAAAATTCCAATCCACATTGGAATGTGGATAAATGGCAGTGAAAGTCACTAGATTTGACTCTGATCCTAAAGAGAAAAATCTTTCTGCTCAGTTTCCTTGATGCCAGATTGTTTCCATTATTTATTATGCTCCATAAAAAATGTCCATGACCAGCAACACTGTAGTTTTATAGATGCATTTTGCACACCAAAGATTTAATATTTTTAATTTTATGAAATTCTTGTCCTAGTTTTTGAAGGGAATTTCTTAACTTCTAAGCCGTGTTTAACCAAATATATAGCTGCTAGTCATATTTCTATTTGCTGTAAATGTATTTGCCATTAAAGAGTTTGTTCACTTGTTAAGTACAGAGTGTCGTATCTTCTCAAATTTCTATGACCTAGTATTTATGTAGCATAATTTTGCTAGAGATTTTTCTCTAGGCAGCAACTGTACCTATCACCTATGAACCAGTGTCTGAAAACTAATAAAAAATAACATTAAAATACCGAATCTGTGAGAATGGTGATGTTTAGAAATGGGAAGAAGAGCTTGCTAATTCTTTTAAGACATGAGGTCCCATCTAAGTTCATTCTAGTTATTTTGAAATACTGCTGGTTCGAACTTTTAGATCAAATTATTACTAAGGTGGCCACAGCTTCCATTAGAAAATGACAATCAGTCTTATGAATGATTCGCAATATACTCCTGTGTATACAACTAGAGTTTTTGAGAAGCTGCCCAGAAAGTTAAAAAAAAAAGTAGAAAATGAAGCTCACCGCCTAAGTTATTTCCAAGCACTTTTGGCAGCAATAGTAGCGTTACTTTTCTGTCTTAGTCTTTCTGAGCAGTTTTTAAAAGGTGGGCAGAAGAGTTTGTGATCAGTTTTTAAAAACTGCAATTGTCTTCCCTCTTCCGAATCCAAAAAAGGTGAAGAGAGATCTAGCTGTAAGCTAAACAGAATCAATCTGAAATAAAATCCACTGACCAGTCAGAATATGTTGATTCTGGAAAATTATTTTCCTCCTCCTCCTTATATGTTTCATCACAGATACATAAGTAACGTAGAAAATATTCAAAATATCATTTGTAGCAGTGTATTTTAAATAGCCTTTGACCAAGTCTTCTGTTGGGGAAGAAGTTAGCTTCGTAGTCTCATGTATAATGTAGTGTTCATATATTTCCCACAGGATAAGTGCATTTTAATTCCATTTTGGCCTTTTTACTGCCCTCTTTCACTTCTAGGGAGCATGCATAGTGCCTTCTAAAATATTTTTTAGATTGGACTCTTAAATACACTGAAATAACATTTCCACAATTGGAACACTGTGTGGTGCTCTTGATTAGGTTTATAGCCATAGCTAGTCATGTTGAAGTTGTCCATAACAGTCTAATCTTTCCAAGAGAAATATGTTTTAAAAATACATAATATTAACGAAAAATCTGAATTACACTGAATATTTTTTGGAACACAAATATGAAATACTGTCTTCAAACATACAGACTCAACCAGACAAAGCCTTGCTTATACCATAAGAACATTCTGATTTCTGGGCCAAGATTCTTTCAGAAGCAAGTAGCTACTAATGATCAGAGCAATTTTTTTATAACCCAGTTCTGAGTAATGGCAAGTGTCTAAATCTATATATTGAGATACTGCGATGCTAAATGCAAGATTTGGTACAAAACTGGGAGAGGTATGCAAAGGGAGGGCTAGAGGAAACAAAAAGGAACTGTTGGACAATGATTCCTTACTGACTAAATTCCAAAGATGAGCAATAAACACAGATAGAAATATAGAAAGCAAATGAGTGGCCCCCATTTCCCATTTCCCAAACAATGGGGCATTTCCCAATGTTCAAAGGAAAATGACATATGGCTGCCTCTTTATGATACGTTACTACTGATAATATTAATACTTTAATGGCTTTATCCACAAGCCATAATAAAGCTCTTATTCTTTACAAGTGAATTGCTGGTAAATGACATAGCTTCTGCTGGCTATGCTCGAGGTCATCAGCTTCCAATATCAAACATACACATGGAGAGTGCTTTTGCCAAGTTTGAAAAACTGCTGAAATGGAATAGAGTTTAGTAGGAATTGGAAAGTCAGTTCATATCTTATATTCATGTTTAGATATAGTCAGAGAAGAAGATGGGCAAGACTCCTTCAACAATACTGTAAATGCATTTGTATTCATGACACCGACTCTTCAGCTCTTATAAAATATAACAAGGCTGACAAATTCCTAACAAATGCCACTAATAATTCCTTGAGGAACACAGTTTTAACAATATTCATTTACGGATCGGAGTATCCATATATCAGGACTGGCAAACATTCATTTTCTTGTAAAGTGCCATTATTCTTATGGATGTATAGTTGAGTAAGTAAAAGCTACCCAAGCTGAAAACATAGAAAATTCTTCTTTTGCTTTTGTTAGACTGCCAGACTTTTAGTATTATATCACTGCAGCTGTTTAAATCACCTTTTTCCCCAGTTTTGCCATTCTCATTCTCAGAGCTGTAAAAAAGAAATCAAAAGCAAAATATTATATATTGATATTATTGTATTGTAAAATTATAGTATTAATTAGTTAGAGAGTACCATACTTACCTCACAGGATTAGTCCCAGAAAGTACTGTTAAGTTAGTATAAAAGAACATCAGAAATTAATAAATGTACTATCGAGTCACAGCATAGCCATATGAAAAATGGATGATTTTAAAAACTTTTTATCAAGTGTATTATAGTGACAACTGAATTCCAGTCTATTATTTACCTAAATTAGCTTTTCATTACACATCTAGATTTCTGCCTGTAATGAATGTAAAATACCAATGTAAGGGCTAGATTGTTCATTTGCACTAACATCTAAAATATAACTGAGGTTTCCTATGGTATCTGCCTTTGTAAAACATTAGCCCACTTTTCATGGCTTAAACATGTCACTGTTAAGTTTAGAAATACTGGTAGTCCTTGACTTACAACTACAATTGAGCCCCATATTTCCATTTCTAAACAAGATAGTTGTTAAGTGAATGTTGCTCCATTTTATGACCTTTCTTGCCACAATTGTTAAGTGAAATCAGTGCAGTTGTTAAGTTAGTAACACGGATATTGAATGAATCTGGCTTCCCCATTGACTGCTTGTCAGAAGGTTGCAAAAGGTGATCACATGACCCTGGAACATGGCAACCAAGCATCTGGATTTTGATCATGTGACCATGGGGATGCTACAATGGTCTAAAAGTAGAAAATAATGTCACTTCTTTCAGTGCCATTGCAACTTCACTAAAAGAACTTGTAAATTGAGGATGTTGGTTAAGGAATTCTGGGAGTTAAAGTCCACATATTTTAAAGTTGCCAAGTTTGAAAAATACTACCATAAAGCATTTAGTGATTCACATTTCATCTAGATGCCTGTTCTGGAATCTGAAGTATATTTTTAAGACGACTTTCTTAATATGAATTCTGAAGATTTTAAGCCCATCATTTCTACTTCAACAAGATGTGAAACAATTATAAAGTGAAGAGGCTTTCTTCCAGTCTAGAGTTGCTTTCCTTTTGTTCTTAAACCAAAAATACAGGTCCTTTCTTATACATTGAGTTTTAGTGCACTTATTTTATTTTGTTTTATTTTATTTTATTAGTGCCTTGTAGGGTTTGACTTTCTACAATATAAACTGTTTTATCTTTTCCAATAAAAAGACTGCCATTGATTTCAGTGGTTTTAGACAAAGGAATTTTGCTGAAAATATTCCAAGAAAAGAACTTTACTTGCTTCACAAACAACCCTTTGTACGTTGCTACCTTACTCTTCCTGGCTTTGTTTTCCTTTTAGAACAAGCAGTATAATTATGAGATTGTTTTGGAAAATTACTCATTTCCCTGCATTCTCTGATTCAGTATGTGTTATGGCAGAGGGACAATGTGTGGGAAAAGCTATGGAGGAGGGGACCAAGGCAAGGGCAATCGAATTGCTTCAATAGTAGATAGCAAATACTATATGGGTCTGTCTATAGCTGATGTGCTTATTTCAGTTCCATACTACGAGCTCAGACCCATAGGGCAATGCCTCTATAGCATTAAGGAAATTGTGGATAAAGAGACAGCACTGACTAAATCAATTAGAAAAGCATACAAAGTATACTCCTCATGGACAAAATTAGGATGCTCATTGGATGTTGGGTTGTTTTAACAGCATTACAACCTTCCATATGTTAAGGAGGAAAAACAAAAAGGTAGCAACTAAACTTAGAAATGTTAGACTCTATCCTTCAATACTTGGGAAGTCCATAACCATGGAATGAAAAAAATACATCAGCAGGCGAGTCCTTTTCATCAGTTCTTATACTATTCCTCACAGACTTAAGTCCTAGCCCTGTGATGGCCAACCTATGACTGTGTGTGTTAAAGGGGACACACAAATTTTGGGTTACATTCCTGCTTTCAACACTTGAAAGCATACCTCATTATTACGTGATTTTCGGATGCTGAATGAGAATGGGCTGTGTTCTCTAAAAATCA
>JAEANM010010895.1:0-15556 GCA_017656035.1 Myanophis thanlyinensis
ATAGAATAGAATTCTTTATTGGCCAAGTGTGATTGGACACACAAGGAATTTGTCTTCGGTGCATATGCTCTCAGTTTGCTTTTGTGCACTATGCTGGCTCCTCTGGAAGGCCCGGAAGGAATTTACTTTGCAGAGTCCTATCAAGGCATAACTTTATGAAAAATATGATTGAAGCAAAGCACCTCTCGGAAAGTTCACACATACCTGATACTTATTTCAATATGAAAAATAAAGATTGGGGTTTTTTTTTTGTTCTCTTCCTTTTTAAAAAAAACATTTATTGCTTTTGATATTCTTTAACCCAAGCATGATACACTGAATGTAATGAGTTTTTCAGTCATGATCTCAAGGTTACTTTCAAATTTAATAGGTCTCTGGGGAATGAGAAGAAGAAGATACTTAGGCCCTAGGATTATTTAGTTATTTGTATTTTAACTTTTTGGTATGCATTCTTGTTGTAAAGCATCCAACATAAATCTTGGGAGAAGCAGTTGATGTTGGCTGTGACCCAGTTTAAATAATATTATAATGCTGTTTTTTAACAGTTTAGTTCTCCAAACTCTTTTATTAGTAAAAGTATGGCAAACAGTGATATACTCATCTTAAAAATATTACTCTGCACTTTGGTGTTCAAGTAATCAGATTACCTGTAATGTAGTGTCATGGATTTTAAGGAAGCTTAATAGAATTAATTAATTAGTGTAGCTGAATTCAATGTTTAATTGGACTGGAATCTGCATTGACTATAATATATAATCTTCCAGCTTGGAATCTTGTCTTGCTTTAAAATGACTTCCTAAACATGGACTTGTGTTTACTGCTTTGATGACTAATACCTAAACCTATTACTCTTCCCAGCAACAGTAGCAGAAGAAACATAGCAAGAGGAAGGAGATGAAAATCATGACTAACTATAGATTGCTGGATTCCTTAGAAAGTCCAAATTTGGTTTTGGCTTTATTCTGTCTCTGGAGCAAACCACAGCATATTGCAGTGTCTGAATTGAGCAAACTAAATGGTTGAGGATAGATTGGTGTATGGTCACTATTTCCTTGGGCATCTTATGAGCACATGAAAAATTGCCTTGATAATTCCGGTATTAATTGTACAATATGTGTTTCTTGAGCTTTCTGTGTTATTTTTTAAAATGTTATTTTATTATAAACATTGTATAAAGTGGGAGATCAAAAGCAGAGATAGATACTATGTAATCAAATGTATTAAGAAAAAGATTCAACAAAGCACTTTTCCTTCCTTTTTTTTCTCCCAATAATTAACCAGTAATCAGATATTTATATTTTGCTCTAAACCTTTGTAATTGTCCATTTAAATCATTTTTTTCAGTTCCTTTAAATCTATTTCTTCTCAGCTCTTTCAGAGACCAAACCAGACCCTATAAGAATAGGAAACAGGTCCTATAAGAATACTTCAAGTCTAGGATATAGACCACAGTAACAGAGTATTGAAAGTATGGCTGGGTTTGCTCTTATTTCTATACTGAAGGGAGGTCACGCAGAGTCAATTTCAGTTTCTCTCTAATGTTTTATTCACTAGGAAAAAAAAGTCAATTTCTTTACTGGGCTTTACAGGTAGTCCTCAACTTAATGACTACAATTGAGCCCAAAATGTCTGTTGCTTAAGTGAAACATTTGTTAAGGTAATTTTGCCCCATTTTACGACCTTTCTTTCCATAGATGTTAAATGAATCAATGCAATTGTTAAGTTAGTAACACAATTATTAAGTGAAGCTGGCTTCCTCCTTGACTTTGCTTGTCAGAAGGTCACAAAAGTTGAACCCATGACTTGAGGACATTACAACTGTCATAAAACAAGTCAGTTGCCAAGCCTCTGAATTTGGATCACATGACCTTGGAGTTGCTGTAATGGCCATAAGTGTAAAAACAGTCATAAGTCACTTTTTTCAATGCTGTTGTAACTTTGGCCACTAAAAGAACTGTTGAGGACTACCTTTAATTGTATTTTTACAGCAGTTGCCACATAATTTCTCTAAGATTGTCCCTTTATTTCACCACACTGTGATAGAAGAACTACTAATGGATCACAGTCTTCATGGCTCACATTAACCAGGATAGATGATAGAGATGAGTTTTCATTTTCCTTTCCTTCCCTCCACCCAACTGCAGACTCTTAATCTTTTCTGGAGGTAGAATATATAGAGGGAATGTGAAGATTTAAAAAAAAATTGCATTACTTTATTTACATCTGTTTGGTATAACTTTGGAAGACCAGGACACTCAATTTCCTAATGAATGCACTGAATGTGGTATTATCTAATTCAGTACATGTTACTATTGATGTAAGGCTGATGATTATGAAGATTAGACTCACTGTTAAAAACTGTTTTCACACTTATTGGTAATAGTGGCAGCTAAGATGAATCCATCGTTATCTAATGAGAACCAGTATTTTTTACTTAGATCTCCTCAATAATATTAGAAGAATGATACAGATATCCCTCTATTGTTACTTTCGTTCTGCTGATGTTTAGTCATGAAGAACTGTTCTAAGATTCTTGGAGGATTCAAAATGACTTAGCTGACACCCATCATGGGATTACATACTGAGTACAGACAAAGTTAATGATCCATGCTTCAATATTGGTAATTTATGTAGAGGTGATTGCAATTCAAGTGAATCTCTATCTTCCCCAACACTGTTTGTATATAAGTTCAGCATTTTTCTCCATATTACAAACAAGTAACACTGATCTATCTTTTTAGGACTGTGTGCGTGTTTTCTAGATAATGTATATGTACAATATACAAAAGAGCAGTGCCAGGAGACATATAATGGAATTCTTAGCCTAGCTCCTGATCCACAGAGATAAGCATGGAAATGAACTTTCCAGTGATATGATTCTCACTGGACTTAAAATTGCTTAGCTGAAGCAACTGTATTACCTTTAATTATAGCATAAAGAAGAATATGTTCCTAGTTAGTTCTTTAAGTACATTTGTCCAGTAATTGTTGAATCCCAGCTACTTTATATTTCCTCTCTTTTGAAAAAAGGGATAAACCAAACACAATTGTACATTTTCCTGCATGAAGCAGGAGTATTAGATTTAGTGGAAAATATTGTAGGATAATAATAAGACCTGATGCTGTGAACTGCTGTGAGACTTGGAAAATAGTTGAAAATATTATCTATAATTTGATTTTTTTTTTTTAAATGATTGATTTTAACATCCTTTCATTGACCTGTATTTTGTGTCATCCAAATGTACTGTAATTCAAACTGACATTCATTATGGATTATTTACATTTTAGAAGTGAGTTTCTTGTGTTTTTAAAAATTGGTATATGTTAACTTGCTATTCATGTAGATAAATAGAGGCAGTCAGATTCTTGAACGTTGATGGTCACCGTAATATATTTTCCAGTTTTTTTTTCGCATTTCACTGCAGCTATTTCCTGTTGTCAGGATTCAAATGTGAATGGAAACATCATTTCCCCCCCACCCCTTTCATTAGGTTTTCATGTTTAATCTCTGTTCTCCTGTCCTCAGTTTAAGAACTGCCAAATAGCTGTGATACCTATTAAAATAACTAACTTCCCACTCCTTATAAATTTTTGCTTGGAAAACTTGTGTTCTTGCCTGGTGATGTCACTCTTAAGCGCTTGATTATCTACTATGATACATGTGAAATGTTTACCTCCAAATTGTCCAGGTTTTTATACTCTTAAAATGCAATTTACAGTATATTGTAGTCTTCCTTTATGATTCTTTATTTGAAGGTTCCATTGCTCCTTTCTCAGTTCTGCTTTTGATACATTACTCCCAAATTATTTGAGAACTGATTAATAGCCCAGAATATCCGTTTAATTGTGGCATGCAGAGACAAAATATGTGCTGGTGCAGTTTTTATCGAGATGCCCAGATAGTGTTAGCTTTGTGCTTTTGCACTGTCATTTTATACCCTGGATATATTTGTTACTGATTTACGATCTTTTGGAAATCTTTAACTATATAAAGGATGGCAGAGATTTTATAGTGGTATTCCTTACTTGGAGTCTAGAAGAAACCAAGCTGAATTGAGTGTAACCATATTTCTATGAAAAGCATACTTAATATTTATGGAATGATATTTTCCAACCTTCTCAATCCCTTTGGTGTGTTTGGAAGTTATAGAAGGAGGAAGAATTGGCTGATTTCCCCCTGCTATTGTGTAAATTGAGGTCCTGGAATCAAACACATATCTTTTCTGAATCTTAATGAATGAACTGATTTATTGCTCTGGCTTGCTGTAATTTTCTGCGAATTCCAAACTTCTTTCAACAGAAATAGTTATAAACAACAGCCACTGAACCAAATATCATTTTGGCAAGCTATGTAAGTATAAGATGTTACAGACAGCTTTGTATGCTACCATTAGTGGTGAAATGTTTTTCCCATGGCATACTGTGATTTTGGTGAACTGAATAAAGACATTGTGTGCTGCTTGGATAGAGAGGAAAACTAGCATCTAAGTGCTATCAGAATGTGAACTTTGGATTTTTTTCCCATATCAGGATGATTTCCTGTTCTTGCCTTTCTTTTGGGTGCTGCAGAATTCATAAGTCATAGCAATCCTGGCTATTTAATGGAAGAGGTTGGTGTTGGTGCAAATGGAATTATGGCAAAGAGGTAGTAAGACTGTGGCTAGAAATGAGTATCTCAGCATACAAATATCCTAATTTAGCAGAATATCGAAGGTTGTAATCTTCACAGTAGACAGGAAACTGACTTCAGGTTAAATATATTGGATTTTATTTTCCTTTGAAAGCAATGGGTCATGTTAATGATAACTTGACTGGAACTTTCTGCAATTGTGGACCATTAAATACAATTTTCAGAAAATTATATTTGTATGTATTATTTCATCTCCTGCATTTTAATGCTCCTTTAAAATTTATTTTAATATTCCACAATCTAAGATTAAATAGTTATTTTCCATTTGAAGTTGGGGCTGATGGGCTGAAGTGGCCAGTAGGTTGTAGCCAGCCGACTACAAGGTTGGAAGCCTCCACATGCATTGACATCTATCTAGCCTACTAATGGCTAGAGACCTCCCCACATACAATGAAATTTGCCTTGCTACTCCAGTCCAATCTGTACCAACAGTCAACTGATCTTTGGCAAATGCTGAAAGTCCCAATTGAGGTAGCAAGTATTTGTAGCTAGTGAATTTGGACAACCTCTGATAGACCTTCTGATTGACCTTGTTGGTAGACTACTCTTTGAAAATCTCTGACTTGGTGGGTCTCAAATAAAAAAATCAAATCAAATCAAGTTTTATTAATTGCATACACAGTCATACATGGTAGGAAATGCAGTGAAATGTGTATGTCTGCTGTTCGTTGTACAATTTAACTCTCTCCAGCTTGAACATACTTTATATCTAGCTTGAATTTAACCAAGGTTTGTTGATTCAGAATTCTTGCACAAGTGGCCTTTCTTTTCCAGTTTCTCACCTTTTTTCCCATTTTCTCACTAAAGTTTCAACTACATACACTAAAATGAATAAATAACATCTGGATTCAGAATTCTTTATATTACATTGAAGGATTTCAATTGAAGAGATGGTTTAAAAAAGGAAACTCTTGGTTGGCATTAATTGTGATTGTGTTTGAAAGATCTGGTCAAGAATAAATATTCTAGATTTTCTTCATTGCTGCTTCCAACTTTTATTTAGCATTTTATTTATTGAAGATTCTGGAGCCTAGTGGTAATTGATGATCTGCTTTTGAATATAAATTCTAGTAAAAATGTTCCTAAAGTTAACAGTATGATTTTCTCAGCTAGAACTATTTGTTTGGGCATATATTGAAGCTGTTCTTAGTTGATCATATAACTTTATGAAGTCTGTAATATGTTCATTCTGGATAGGACATAGCTTTGTTGGTTTTTAACTAGAATGACAATCCAGAGAACACACAGGTCAGAGTGCAGATTGATAGTGAGACCATCAAAACAGTAAAGAAATTCATTCTCCTGGTTTCTAAAATTTACCAAAGTGGCGACTGCAGCCCCGAGATCAGAAGGCACATATAGCACTTGGAAGAACTGCATTGTCCGGTATGAATAACATAGCCAAATGCAAATTAATTAATGCAATAATTTTTCTAAATTGCTACTTATGATTGTGAAACTTGGACTCTAAAAAGGTAGATAGGAAAAGGGTGGATGCCTTTGAACTATAGTGCTGGAGGTGATTATTACACATCCCATGGACTGCAAAAATAACTAACAAAGAAGTCCTAGAGTGTGACCCTCACCAAAAATATCACTTGAAGCCAAGATTGCCAAACAGAGGCTGTTATACTTTGGTCATGTCATGTGAACTGACTCATTCAAAAAGTCAATTATGCTGGGAGTGATAAGAAAAGGAAAAGGAGACACTCTAATATCCATTTGTTGAACACTATAAAGGGCACTGGGATGACCATGGCAGATCTGAAGAAGGCAATGTGACACAGAAAGGCATGAGATTGCTGATCCATAGAACGGCCAAGGGTCACACGCAACCAAATGGCTGACGACTATCCTTGCAACCAAATGGAGTGACAGTAATACCATCCTCATATAGTGCCAGACTTTTTTTTTTATTAAAAAAGGTAGTATAAATGAATTAGAATACCTCTTAGAAAATATTGTAGCTTCCCAAGTGCTGACAGGCATTGAAAGAATGCATGTTTTTGATCATTTTCCATAAAGTTTTCCAGGATATTATATTTCAGAAATTAGTTCTACAAAAGGAAATATGTGTACTGCAGAAAGTAATGTCTTACAAACCTATTATTCATGGGATGTGATCTGCATTCTGTTTTGAAATTTATATTTTACAATATTTCCCCTTCCCTATGGTTTTTAAAATAATTTTTCATTTAATTTTTTTGTGTTTGCTTTTTGATACAATGAGCTAATGAAGTGTTCTTATAATAAAGTTGTTACACTGTAAGTGCTGAGAAAAAGAGCATTACATATAGTTGTGTGAAGCAGCTGTGTTTAGTCAAAGGACACTGACATTTTTTTTGGTCAGATTTTGAAAGGAAGACATATTTTCCAAAAATTCAAAGGAAATACTTAACATGACTGCCAAATTGGATATTTGCAAACACACTCCTCAGACTTGTTGTATGTAGTAGAAAATCAAGCTAGATTGAATTTTTAAAGGAAGCACTGAAGATGATCTTCATTTCTTACTAATTTTTAAAACATTGTGAGAAGCTATTAAAGTTTTGGGCTTATTTTGTTTTTCTTTTGTAGAGAATGAGTTTGAATTGATTTCTTAATTTTGCACAACATGATATCCACTGGGGTCTTTTCAAGTGGTTCTATTGCCACTAAAATGATACTAAATGATGTGAAAGATCCATCTTTTGTGTGGGAAAAAAGTGCAAGGAAGAAACATAAAACATGCTGCTTAAAGAAGTGATCAAATATTTACTATAGGACTTGGAACCAATGTACATTAAGTTTGTAATCACTTTTGTAATTAATTAGATTACAAACACATGAATCAAGTTTCCTTGGCTTGGTTGTTGAGAAATGCAAGAATCTGATATGCCTTCCCAAGCCTAATAGGCTAACTAACTTAATAAAGGAAAACATTTCAGGTTTTAGAGCTGGGGGGAACTAGTACAGTACTTTGTATATGCTGTAGCTTCCTTGTCGGCCAAACAGTACACACTGTAATAGAGCACATGCTTTGCATGCCAAAGGCCCACATCAATCATTAGGATTTCCAAACAAGGTAAAAACTTCCTTGAGTCAATCCTAACCACAATTTGTTCCTTCAGCAACAGTATGGAAGTGCATTGTCATTGCCTTCTTCCCAGATCCTGCCGCCTTCCCCCATCCTAGTTTAGCCAATAGCTTTAGGATTACAAGGCAAGTGGTAACTACTTCTTGACTCTGCTTAGTTTTCGGGATATAAGTCAAAGTTTGTTAAATAGAGCCACCAATTCTGAAACCATAGAGTTTTACTACCAATTCAGATAAAACAACACAAATGTTCCAGATGTGGATCCTGGCATCTCTAGCTCACCATACATGTATACAAAGGGTAGTTTGGCAATATATAACTAAATAGATTGACAATATGACTGAGTAGAATGCAAATTTCTGTATCTATATTTCTACTTGTTGAGTTTTATATATAGCATATATGCATCTGAACTATACACTTCTTGTATACACAAATATTAAAAGTAATTATTATGATGAATAGAAAAGGATTATACACAAAAATCAACTAAATATACTATCTATGAATGGGAACTTGTTATCAGGATTATCAGATCAATAGCCAATATATTGTACAACCTATATTCAGAATTTTACAAAATAATAGCAGAGTACTTTTCTTAACATTTGGGATACAGATTTTACTTTAAAAGCTTCTCAAGCAGAATGTATTGATTTTTTTTTTCCTGGCAAAAATCTCTGTAACTGAGAAATACTTTATTTTTTAGCATTTAATCGATGTCTCTTACTATGCAATTATAGATTTCTTTTTCAGTCACAAAGAATGAAATAATAATAATTAGATGTGTACATTAGCCACCTAATATAATCTACTATAAAAAGAGTTTAACCAACTCATAAAATTAGCTTCAAATGTGGCATCAATGTTCCAGCAAGAGTGATTTGTATATGGCTACAATCCTATTTGGAGTTTCCACTGCATTTCCAAGTTTGTCATGTTTCTCACTGACATACCATAGCACAGAGGTGGGCAATTATGGCTCAGGAACTCTGGGAGTTGAAGTCCACAAGTCATGAAGGAGCCATAATTGCCCACCCCTGCCATAGCATATCCAGAATATTTGGAAAGTAACCTAGCCAGATGGCTGTGAATAGTGGTCTTAAAAGCCAAATTTGCATGTAGCCATCCTCATAACACTTGATTAATAATGTATCCCATAAAATATTATATGAGACTTAAAGGATTTTTAAATGGCTGCAAAATTGGTAGTATCTAATGTAGAGCTAGGTAGCTAGCTTTTATCCTTCTGCTTGCTTAATTGATTTCACACATTTTAAAATATGGATTCATTTTACATCTTAACTCTTTTAAGTATCATTTTAAAGGACACTATTAAAAGAAATACATTGCAGTCTTTTTTTTCCCCTTTGGAGGAGGGAAGCTCCAAATGAAATAAAACAAAGTGAAAGGGAAAGGAGAGGAGAAATTTCCTCTTATTTTTTTCCCAATTTTTGCTCCCTGAATTTTTACAGTCAAGGGAAGGCCAAATTTTTGAAGTAGTGACCATAACTGAAATCTTGAAATGACAGTGACTGCCCCTCAGGAGGAGGAGAGTGTGGCAATCTAAAAAATGTCTGTGAGGTAGTTGTGGAAAATGATAGATCACTAATTTATCATAAGACAAATAGCTGAGTGTGCAGTCTTATTATCTGCTCTGAGCCTGCCAGGGACTTTGTACCACATCAGCTTAGCTTGTCTCTTTTTAATTTTTTTAAATTTTCTAAGGTCTAAGACAGTGTTTTTTAAAACTTGGCAAGTTTAAGGTGTGTGGACCTCAACTTCCAGAATTCTCTAGTCAGAATGCTGGCTTGGGAATTCTGGGAATTGAAGTCCATTACTTCTTAAAGTTGCCAAGTTTGAAAAACATTAGTCCAAGGTATCTATGTTGGCTGAGTAGCATTCTTACAAATAACAATATGCAAGAGATTTATAGCCTACCAGTTTCCAAAATATGGCTTGAGGAATTCCTAGGAAGAGGCTTGTGGATGCTGCAATGCCAATGAAGAGATAAGCTATAGCTCATGCAACCTTCTGACATTATACCTTTTAGCCTTTAAGTTGCTTAATGCTGAAGGATTATTGTAGTGTTTTGCAACTGCAGACTAAAATAACCTCAACAGACTTGAGTGAATTAATAAAGGCAAACATTTCAGAGTGGAACAAATATTTCAAATAAATGTGTGTATTTGATAGGCAGTATTTAGCCTTCCTGATGATATTGGATAGCTATTCCCATCAGAAGCTGAAAGGAGTGATGGTAAAAAGCAATGAAGCTGAATAAAAATTTAAACGGTGCCAACTTTCTTGTGTTTTCAAAATTGAAAGTAGTCTTGAATTGCCTCCAAGAATAAGTTTGGATTGCTTTTATTTTTTCTTCAAAGTTAATATGTTTCATTGGGGTTCTTTTTCAAATTGCTGTCCTTTAGCACACTTCTGGAAGACACCAGGTCTATGTTCCAAACTTTAGTATCACGTAATATATGTTTATACAACTTGCTATAATAATAACACAACGTGTTATTGTTGCAGAAAATTGAAATTAAGTTAGTTTTTTATTAATTTAATTCTTGCCTTTAAGAATGGTGTTTACATTATATCTAGGGAATGAACATGCTTATTTCAATGCCATGAGGTTTTTTTTTATTGAGAACTGTTAAGAAATTTTGATTCCTTTGTCTTCCATAGTATTTATTTTAAAAGATTACAGGTAGTCCTCAACTAAAAACCATCTATTTAGTGATCAGTCAAAGTTAGCACAGCAGTGAGAAAAGTGACTTATAATCAGCATTCACTCATACAACCGTTGCAGCATCCCCATAATCATGTGGTCACAATTTGGATGCTTGACAACCAGCATGTATTTTGAATGGTTGCAGGGTCCCAGTGTCATGTGATCTCCATTTACGACTTTCCCAGCTGACTTCCAACAAACAAAGTCAAGGGGAGAAGCTGGATTTGCTTAATGCTTCACTTAATAGTGATTCGTTTAACAAGTGGGGCAAGAAAATGTTTTAAAATAAGGTGCAACTCACTTGGCAGTTGGCTTGCTTAGTAGCTGGAATTCTGGTCTTAACTATGGTCATAAGTCAAAAATTACTTGCGGGTAGCTGAGTGAATGTGATGTTTTCCAACTGGTACAAGAATCTTATTTTTAATAGGACTTACATTACAGTTTTCATATGCCTGTGCTTTAATTAATTTCATTAGAAAGGAATTGAAAAGTTTGGCTGCAAGTGTATCTAAAATGCTACTTTATCTTGTATTCTGGAATAACTGCAAGGTGCTTATTGTAACTCATGGGTGTATTAACCACTCAACTGTCTGAAAGAAGAAATGTGTGCTGAAAGTTATAACCTAAGAGCATTCAGCCAGGAGTTTATTTATTTTATGTATTAAATGTATATGTTGCCCAGCTTGCTAACAAGTGACTCTGAGCAGCTGAGATCCACAGAACTCAATGACACTAGATTATAATCAAATATGAAATGTTTTTATTAAACATTTTAAAGCTCTGTAAATGGCTTACTTTGTAAGAAAATATGATACTAAAGATTAAAATATTGATAATTTAGAATTAAAGTATTTTAAACTGTGGTTTTTTTTCAAAGAGAATTAAAATAATATATTATGGTAGTTCTTTACATTTGAAATTATCAGGACACAAAGCAGTATGGGAATACAAATTTGAAAATTATTTTTCTAGAAGCTATGTAAATAAAATTATTTCCCTTTAAATCAAGAAAGGGAAGTTTTAACTGTAACTACCTCCAGTCACTACCTCCTCTTGAAAATTGTTTAACTGCTGAGTCAATTGTTCTTCATGTAATCATTCTATCAATGCTACGTTATTTCAAATTAGATAATAATAAAGTCCAGTTGTGGGTGGAATTTAAACTTTTTTACTACCTGTTCTGTGGGCGTGGCTTGGTGGATTAACCCTGTAAAGTGAAAAAAAAAAGATTTATTCTAACAACCAGTTCTCTGAACTGCTTAGAAAATTTACTACCGTTCTAGTGCATAGGCTAGAACTGGTTGAATTTCACCTCTGAAGTCCAGTACCATACTGCATTGATTAGGAAATTGGGGTAGGGTTCTTCAGTGGTTAAAAAAATAGACATAAAATATGTTACCATTTAAAATATCTTCTATTCTCAAACTGGGAAATATGACAAGACTTACATTTGGTTCCTACATGATGAGTGTTAACACAAGCTCAGTTAATAAATGTTAGGTTTTTATCTATGTTCTGTTGAATAGCCAATTCTGCACATTTTTGGATGTGTGCCATAGACTTACTCTGAGTTTATTTCCTCCATATGGATAAACTCTACCAGAATTTGTACCTTCTCTGATTTCTCTTTTATTATTTCTCTTTGATTTCTAACCATGTTTTTAATTTAGAAAAATATGCCATGTATCGATCATTGTAATATGTGAAAGATTTCTCATAGATAAACTGTGTTACCATGAAGTTAAAAATGTGTACTTTGACTGATAAATTTACTGCATTCATTTGAAGAAATAGCCTTGATCCATGTAACCTTTGACAGAATAAGCATAAATTTGCTTTAAAAGACCCATCAGTATCTTTATTATACTTATAGAAACAAACTGCTGCATGAGACAACTTTTTTAGCTGCCAGTTTTAAATAATTTCACTGAAATAACTTAGTGACATTTCGATATTTTGCATCATATTTCCTATAAGGTTAGCTATAATTATGACATTTAGGTCTGGTGGGACTTGAAGGTCAAAGTTTATGGAAGATATCATGTAGCATATTGATTGCCTTGACAGTTGAAATGCTATTATTAAGAAAAAGAGCATAGCTTAATATTTTGCAATAGGCAATCACTCCATCATATTGAATGTTCCAGTTGACAAGCTAATGTCTGCGGTTTTTGTTCTATGGAAAGTTGCAGGCCAGACTGAAGTCCAGGAATGTAGAATAACTACTTGCACACCTCCAAACAATACAAAGATTGGTATAAATCAGTCAAACTTGTCACCTTATAGGAGAGATAGGTGGCATTAAGTTGTGTTTATCTATTTTTACTTGCTGTAAACCGCCCCGAGTCCTTAGGGAGATGGGGCAGTATATAAATTTAAATAAATAAATAAATAAATAAATAGTGCGACAGGCCCGATCTGTTTCAAAGTTAAAGTACCTTTACAGGAAGGTTTCAGTAACAGAATCTTGCAAATCTTGGAAAAAGCTTGGAAAATGCTTCTTCCCTCCTTTACTTTTACTTTCCAGACAATTTGGGAAGGTCTCCTCTGAAATTCTTCCCAGGCCCCTTTTGCTTCTGTGGGCTGAGAGATCTTTGCGAGAGGGTTGTCTAGGCTGCAGCTCTTCCTCCTGTCTTCAAGGTTGTGTCCACACACCATAAGAGGTGGAGCAGTTTGACGAAAGAGGCTGTGGGGTCTTAGGCTCTGGAGATGGTTAAGAAGAGGATTGATAGACAGCTCTCCTGAATTCCAGACCTGGGGGGGAGGGGTGAATGGAGAAGGAACCAGTTGAAGAAGTTTATGTTGCTGTGCAGAAAGCTGTCAGAAAAGAGAATGCACAGAATGAACATGAGAGCAGAAAGATGCTTCTTCACATGTGTTTGAAATGAACGGGAGTGGGGCGGATGGTGTGCCAGCTGCTTAATGAAGGTAGCAAAATGCTAAGAAGTAAAAAGTAAATGCAGCACTATTTTGTTTTCTCCGAGATGAATGCCTGTGTTTCATCAGGCAACGATGAAGAGGCAGGATGGAACTCTGAGACTGAAAGAAATACAGCCAGGAAATCCCTCTTGACTTCAAAGGGGTCTCATTCCATTAGGGCCAGATGAATGCCACCTGAGGGTGCCAAAGGAAGTCTGGCAGAGGGTGAAGAGCCAGACTTTTGGACCCATGCCAGCACTGTCCCCTTCTTCAAAAGGGAAACAGTAGGGCCCGGAGAACTGCAGACGTCGAAACCACAATGGATTATATGAAGGATAGTTCATAAAGAGACTGATCTGTATGTACATTGGAAACAACGTGGTAATGATTAGACGTCAACATGCTTATGTCAAGAACAATCTGGTTTCGTTCTAATTTGGAAGAAGAATTGAAGGTGACAGATGTCAACTTTATGTCAATTTGTAAGTCATACAAATTTGAATAGCATAGCTGATGCCGTGCAACAGATAAATAAAATTTAACATTACCTTGGTAGCTTGGCCAAATGGACTGTAAATGACAATGAAATTTAATAGCAACAAGAGGAAATTGAATAGACACAACTATATGATCCTAACAACCTGCCTTGGCAGTGACATTTGTAAAAATGATCTTGGAGTAGGAGTTGATTGCAAACTGCTTATGAACCAGCAGGGTGATTGACAAGAAGAAGAAAGAAGAAAGGAGGAGGAGGAGGAGGGAGGGGAGGGAAAGGGGGAGGGGGAGGAGTAGAAGGGTAAATACAATGTGAAACTGTGTCCAGAAAAAGAACAACCTCCACAAGAAGGAAAGGAATTTCTGCCCTTTGTTCTGTGTTGATCAGATTCCCACACTAGGTATGGAATTGGAATCAATGGATTAAGACTCCCTTCCGCATTTTTGATCCTGTGATCGCTACAGGCTGGCACGAGGGCTTGGCTGCCCTGTTCCAACTGAAGAGAGGGGAGAAAAGAGGATGTGGCCAATGCATTTCATGGGTCTTTGGAACGGATTAAAAACAAAACAAAATCCTTGAAACCATAAGGGAGACTGCAATTTCACCAGCCATGATTTGGCTTTTGTTGTTGCTGCTCAGTTGCTAAATTGTGTCTGACTCTTTGCAACCCCATGGATTATAGGATACCAGGCCCTCCTGTCCTTCACTATCTCCTGGAATTTGCCCAAGGAGTCCTCTCTTCTCCTTTGGTGGCCAAAGTATTTGGGCTTCAGCATCTGTCCATCCAAAGGACTGTCAGGGTTGACTTCCTTTAGGATTGACCAATTTGATCTTCTTGCAGTCCAAGTGATTCTTAAGAGACTTCTCCAAGACATGATTTGGTTCATTGTTTCCAAGAAATAGAAAAGAAGGGTGGGAGGGATTGGAGGCTGATCATGCAAAGGTGTGAACATAATTATTACATCACCAGGTTCAGGTCTCTGAGAGGTGGGGACAGGCTGGCTCCCAGGATTATCCTCTCACTAAGGGGGTGCTGGGACCAAGGGTGCATCTTTCAAGAAAAGACTGGAGTGCCATTTGTCAGAAAGGGTGTAGGGCAGCTTTGCTGGCTGGGGAATTCTGCAAGTTGAAGTCCAGACATCTTAAAGTCACCAAGGTTGAAAAACACTGGTGTAGGGTCTCCTGCTTGGGTGAGGAGTTGGACTAGATGACCTACAAGGTCCCTTCCAACTCTGTTAATCTGTAAATCTGTAAATCATATGTAGTGATCCAGATCCCACTGTGCGTCTCTCAGTCTCCTTAAAGGAGAGCAGCATTCAAGATGTTGTAGACATTTCTCCCTCCGAGCTCACTTCAGTAAGGTGCACAATGAAGCCACTGTGAACCTGATTCATTTAAGGCAACCACAAATTACAGCTGGAGAAAGCAGGATAAACCCAGCACAAAGTACCCCCCTATCAATTGAGCTCTTCTGAGAAGTGCTTCCCTCTAATCATGTGGGATGAAAAGGAGGCAGCCAAAGAAAGCAGGTTGTGTCAACAGCCCTTAGCTTCCTGGGCAACCAAAGGGGGGAAAAGACCAGGGTCTGAAATTCTTTTTTTCTACATACCTTTGGTTATTTTATTTTATTTTATTTTATTT
>JAEANM010010896.1:0-15556 GCA_017656035.1 Myanophis thanlyinensis
GGACCCTATTTATATACCGCCCCCTCTCCCTAGGGACCCTATTTATATACCGCCCCCTCTCCCTAGGGACCCTATTTATATACCGCCCCCTCTCCCTAGGGACCCTATTTTCAGGGTGGCCCCGTGGGCCAGATCTAAGTACCCCGTGGGCCAGATCCGGCTCCTGGGCCTTGAGTTTGACACCCCTAGTTTAAGTAAACTTAGCCCCAGAATGTAAAATGGAGACGTTATCTTATCTCTCTGCCTTTGACGTCCTACCTTCATGTTTATGAAATGACTGTCGACTCCCTAGCGGAAGAATGAAGTTTGTTTGCTTTCTTGTTCCCTTGTGATCAAGGGTAAAATACTTTGGCGCTGCAAATGTCAATTATTATTAAATCAACTGTCCACTGTCAGAGACATGAAAGAAAAACATCCTTGGCCTTTTCCAAGAGACTTTTAAGAACAATAATTCACCACAATGAGGTTATCAAGAGCCAGTTGGGCTACGGTTGACTACTGTACAATATAGTCGGTTTGGAAACTACAATTTGGTTGACGCATTGAAATTCCACTCTAAAACTGCAGTGTACTTTTTAGCAACTCCAGGTAATCCTCGACCTACAAATGTTTGTTTAGTGGCAATTTGAAATTACAACGGCACTGAAAGAAGTGACCGATGACCATTTTCCACGTGACCGTTGTAGCATCTCCATAGTCACGTGATCAAAATTAGGATGCTTGGCAACTGGCATGTACCGTATTTTTTGGCGCATAAGACACATTCCCCCCCCAAAAAAATGGGTGAAAATATGTGTCTTATACAGCGAATGTTCCCGAAGCCCCGCCCACCCACCAGCCATTTTGTGGCCTCCACACGCAATGTTTTGGGGCCTTTTTCTGGCCCATTTTCAAGGCTTTTTTGAGTCTGTTTTCAAGGCTTTTTTTGGCTTGTTTTGGGGGCTTTTTTGGGAAAATTGGCTGAAAAAAGCCTCAAAACAGGTCAAAAAAGCGCCATAAACAGGCCAAAAAAAGCCTCGAAAACAGACTCAAAAATCCTCGAAAATGGACCAGAAAAAGGCCCAAAAACATTGCGTGTGGAGGCCACAAAATGGCTGGCGGGTGGGCGGGGCTTCAGCAACATTTGCTGTGTAAGATGCACTTTTTTTGTTGTTTTCTTCTTCTAAATCTAGGTGCATCTTATACTCAGGTGCATCTTATACTCCAAAAAATATGATATTTATGACAGTTGCAAAATGGGCATTGGTCACATGAGATCACCTTTTGCGACCTTCGGATGAGCAAATCAAGGGGAAATCCAGATATATATATATATTACAATCCAAACACTAAACACTAGGGCAGTGGTGGCAAACCTTTTTGGTACCGAGTGCCGAATGTGAGCGTGCATGCTCATATGCGCTTTGTATGCATGCGTGCCTTCCACACACACACGTGGCTTCCTGGGTGCGCAATTCGTGCACATGCATGTCTTTCACGCATGCACGATTTGTGCACATCTTTCATGCATGTGCACTCTGCAGACTCCCATGCATGCGCAATTGTGTGAGAGTCACATGCAAACTCTCGCATTCACGTGCAGTCGCACAGCAGCCACACAGGAGTTGTACTTGCATGAGCAGTCATATGGGAGTCGCACGCATGTGCAGTTATGCAGATGTTGTGCAGGAGTCACAAACACGTGCCGCCTGTGCAATCAGTGAGCTGGGGTGACAGCTGGGGTGCTGGCAGAAATGGCTTTATGTGCCAACTGGGGCCCGTGTGCCATAGGTTCACCATATCTCACTAGGGCCTTGGGAAAGGCTAAGAGGTTGGTACCATTCTGATTTCTGAAGGGGCTGCTCTATAGCAGGGGTGTCCAACCTTGGCAACATTAAGACTTGTGGACTTCAACTCCCAGAATTCTGGAGGAACCACTGTGGAAACCGCTTCTGGTTCCCACCAGCTGATACTCTTTGACTGACAGGTTCTGCAACATGACCAACCTGCTAGTTTGAGTTGGACAGGTAGACATTCTTGGAAGAAGGTGATTTCTCAGGTAACGCTGTCCCAAGTTAGTTGTGCTAAACCCAACTCTTTATATCACCAACATTGCCTTTTTTAGGGTTTCCTATGCATTTGATAAGCTGAACTTTAATCTTTAACATTCTACAAGTCTTTTGATGACAAAATCCAATATATAACCAGGGTGCTGGTTATTTTGTGATCCATTAGAGAGAATTATAGAACAATGTGTGACTATTAATAATCCATTGTAAAAATCACAATAGTCAGCCAGGTTTATAAAGAAAAATATAACGCATGGGGATTCTTTTCTAAATCTCAGAAATCATCCTGGAAAAAAACCAATGATTTTCTTTTGTTGCACATTATCTCTACCCAACCTAGCCCGAAGTAAGAGATTGTGCAGGCTACCATCTAAATCTTTGTCTTCCTCTAGCCTTCAAACAGTCATAACTTCAGTAGACAAAACTTTTTCAGCCAACTGGAGATTTTAAGGATATTTGGGTTTCTGCCTCTCTGCAAGATATGAATGTCTGCCATAGAAACATACAAGGTCAGTGATGCAAAGCAAATTGTTTACATCTTCTTCTCTAAAATAGGACCAGTAGCTGGTCTTTCTCTCAGACCAGTGGCTGGGTGTCCATGCAGGAGGAACTTCTTGAATGGTAATATCTCCTGGGAGGTAAGTCCTATTGCACCTGATGGTATATTTTCTTTAAAAGAAGGTTTTTCAAATCTGTCTTTGCACTGGCTGTTTTTGAATTACATTTTATTTCTTTGGAAAGGGTAAAAAACTATAAATATGAAAAAATATGGGGGAAAAACCCCCAGGGATTTCTAACAATGATAGTTCCAACCCAGCAGAAGAATAAGTTGCATATCAATCATACTGGTGAAATGATGGTCCAATTTTCCTTTATCTTGCATTTTTTAACCTCCTACTTTATTTTGGCATTTGATTCTTCTCCTTTTCTTCCATCTGCCTCTTTAGAAACTACTGGACCATCTTATCTTACAAACAGCTGTCCATAGGTTGGTTTGTAAGTCCTATTGTGAATTTCAACACCAACTCCGAAATTCGACCTACGCTAAACACATTTGGGGCAAACCGTGATGTGGCATTTCAAAGTAGATCTAAGGACGCAGTTGTTTGAGAATAAATACCATATTATTTGAGAATAAATACTAGAAACAATTTATCTTGAAGCTAGAGAAACACTAATAAAGATTTGCAGAGCAACTGAACAATTAATGACCATCCAAGGAATTACTTCCCTAATAATTGGTAGCTTTACCTCATATATACTGGAAAAAAATATTATATTTTTCAGTGTAGTGTTAATGAACATTTACAGATGTAAATGTATTCTCAGTTAAATAGGGGAAGTACACAATTTGCACACACAACCGTATATTAATATATATTCTGACCTGAGTTTTCTTCTAGATGTAGGAAAGATTATATATGAAGTTGGGATAAACCTTAAGCAGATTCTCATCTGGACAAACATGTTTAATAACACTAGTAAATTTCTTGCCATATTTGGTGGGATAGTTATGTGTTAGGTTTTTTTTTCATTCTTAATTTTTAATCCTTGTTGTGACATTCTGGAAGCTAGTTATATCCACTGGGAATGTGGTATTAGAACATCCTTAGGAAATACAAATAATTGAATTATGTCAGGCTTAGCTTCCTCCAAGCTCACCTTATTTAACATTTTAGGATCATGCTGTTCAAGAGAATGCAACCTATAAGGACTTAAGAATGATCCTGCCAGATCTGATTAATGGTCTTGCTAGAGTAAAATTTTGTGTTATGGGCTGGACAAGTAATTCAGATATATTTGGAGATCTAGCAAATATGAACAACAATAATCCTTTTCTATATTGTTCTTTGCAGCTGACATTTCAGAGATACTAAACATCTGTTAAAGTTAGTAGCCATTGTTATTTTCCATGAATTTATTCAATTCTCTTTTAAACCATCTAATATAGTGGCCATCCTCTCATCAGATGGCAGTGAATTCCAGTTTAATTATGTGTTGTATATGGCAGTTTCCCTTTTATTTGTCCAGAATATTCCCAAATTTTGTTTTAATGGGTTAACTCCCAAAGAATGGATTGTTAAAAGTGAGGCAATATTGGTTATCTTCATAGGCTGTGTTAAGCTATAGCTTGTTTTAACTATGATGGAATGAAGTAGGCACTATCTCCTGGTAATGCTAAATAAAAAATAATAGTTTATAAAACATAATATGTGAAACTTAACCCCTCAGTACTTAATATGTGATTTCTCAAATTGTGTGAACCATATCAATGTATCTTCTAATCTGAGTTGTATTTATTTATTCTTTGATCTGCAGAAGAGAATTAAGATTAGAATAAGATCTTTTAATCTGAATAAATTCAGATTAGAAAATCTTATTCTAATCTTAATTCTATTTTGCAGATAGATGGATAAGTTGCATTTTTAAGAACAGCTTGGATCATGAACAACTAACTTATTGTCATTTGAATGTCCGCTGTATTAATATATATATTTTCAAAATATTAGTACTTGTAATTTGTATATCAAATACATAAATGGAAAAATATATGTTCAAAGATTAACAGTATAACTATATTCAAATCCTTTCCAAAAAGCAAATACGTAAAAGCAAATTGTTGCTGAAGTTTTAGATTAGTATGCATTTCTTATAATCATAAACATTATATTTAATCTGAATGTGTGAACAACTCATACTTCAGAAATTTTGAATTTCAATAGGCACAGAAAAACTAAATTGTCTGCCAAGGCATAGTACAAATTTTAAAACTGGCATGGCTTACTGATTTATAATGCATATTAGCTAAGAATTCAAGAACTATATATTTATGAAACATTTTTATAATATACACATAGAAAAAAGTAATGTTCAGTTATACTTCGCAATATTTTTTCCATGAATTAAAATGGCAAGCATACAAAAGAAACTTGGCACAAATGTTAAAACCCAATGAATTTTGCAAAATAACGGAGAATATAAAATTGGCTTCAGAGGCTCATGAACAAGAGAGCTAAATACAGTTGATGGTATGTTTTCTTTTCTCAAGGGTCCAATTTTTCTGTACGACTTTAACACTTTTCATAGGTTATTGCTCAGGTATGTATAGCTGTATGTTTTGTATACACTATCATAAAACGTTGCTAGTTTGGTCTAATGGTAAAGGGACCAGGCTAGAAATCAAGATAGGTGACTTTTAATCCTGCCTTAGACACAAAAGCCAACTGGGTGACTTTGGGCCAGTCACTTTCTCTCAGCCCAATCCACCTCACAGGGTTGTTGTTATGGGGAAAATAGGAGGAGGAAAAGTATTGTAGCAACTCTATTGAAATTTCTAATCACAGCTTCAGATTGAGGTAGCCTATAAATCCCACAAACAAACAAACAAACAAACAAACAAACAGGGAAGTTCCCCTTCCCTCATGAACATTTCAAAGGGGAACAACCCCTCTGTATTTTAAATACTTGTTATGCAAAATTGCAGACTAACATGATTGCATACCAAATGGCAAGTGAAACTACATTTTCATTTTCTCCAACCAACTTAGAAAACCCTTTTAACATATTTTCTGCAGGGTTCTGTTGAAATTCTTTTCAAAGATGAGCTAGATTCCATTACCTGAAATTTATATTCCTGTAAAAATATCTTGAGGTATATCGTTCCCCTTGGGCAGTAATGGCCAACCTTTTGGGCTCAGTGTGTTAAAACTTTTTTTAAAAAAATTGCCTCACTCGGCTCTGCTGGCGTGTCACATGTACCCCTCCCAGAAAAAGAGAAGCATTTCTTTATGTAATTATTTATTTTTAAAATATAGTCCAGTCACCGCTGGTGTTATCTATTATATACAGAAACATCAAATAATTACATAAATGAAATACAAGTAAAACAAACTAATTTTTGGACTCATGTTTCCGAAATTGTTGTTGTCAGGTATTGGCGAATGCAGGCATGTCGCCCAAAATGTTGCGGTGTTGTCACCCTTGACACATGTGTGTCATAGGCTTGCCACCACTGTCCAAGGGAGACTGCTGTCCCAGGTTTGTCTGGTTGCAGCAAATTCCCAACCATTATAATTGTAATTCAAGTAATCATAAGGCCTAGAAATAAAAGATGCCGCAGCCATTAAGAGCTTATTATGTAACTCCCTTTAAACACTGGCTGGTATGCAGGATTTTCACAGCATGAAAAGAAAGCGTTATAACAAACTCTGTTGTCTAAATGCTTTTTCAGCAGGCAGTCTTTATCATTTGTTAATGGCTGCAAATCAGGCTATCTGAAAACCATCCTTACAGGGTAGATGAACTTTGACAAGGATGGCATTCTTTCCGAATAGAAAAAATTAGCAGGGCATATTTGTTTGAAAGACCCACCACATTGTGAAACAAGGCCCGATGTTATTATTATGATGATTAATTTGTATTTATCGCTAGCAAGGAAAGGTAAGTCAGACCTGATGATCTGTTTCCTGACTAAGGTCATTCAGCCCATGTGTTTACTGAATCCACACATAAAGTTAAGCCCTAAACCTTGCCTTCTGAACAATGTCTGGATTCACCTACTTGATCCCTAAACCAAACAAAAGCACAGGATGGCTTAGCTCAATGTCCTTGGCACTTTGTAGATCAGCAAAAGAAATGCCTTTCTCCCTCCCTTAGGCTCTCTGAAAAGATAATTTTAGGAAGGAAGGGAGGAGGCACCAGAGTGAGGTGGGATATTTTGAGAGGAGAAAATGTCCCTGCAAAATAAGATTAATGCAATTTGCACACTAAGGATGAGAGGAAACAATTGGCCAAGGAGGACGTTAAAAGAGATTTTCTTTTACTTTTTGTGTCTTTTTTTTTTTTACTTGCAGTGGGGTGGTTGATAGGAAAAAAAAAAAGGGATTTTACTGTTGACACACTTTTATCAAAACAGAGAATTTTCTCCTGCCCATCTGAACAATGCTATTTTAGGAGCTATTTTTACGAATGGCTGCAAATCAGCCAATCATTTAATAAAGAATTAATCAAAAGGAAGTGGTAACAAAGAAAAAAGAAGGAAAGAGAGGTGGGTTTTTAATGATCATTCTCTGCATAATGTACAGATAGTCCTTGACATATGGTCACAACTGAACCCAAAATTTCTGTTGTTAAGTGAGACTATTTGTTAAGTGAGTTTTGCCTCATTTTATAACTTTTCTTGCCACAGTTGTTAAGTAAATCTCTGCGGCTGATAAATTAATAACCCAGTTGTTAAATGAATCGGGCTTCCCCATTGACTGTGCTTGTCAGGAGGTTGCAAAAGGTGATCACATGACCTTGGGACACAGCAATTGTCATAAATATGAACCCGTTGTCAAGCATCTGCATTTTGATTATAGGAATGTTCCAAAGGTTGTAACTGGTCATGAAGTCACATTTTCAATGCTGTTGTAACTTTGAATGGTCACCAAATGAACTGTTGTAAGTCAAGGAGTACCTGTAATC
Source organism: Myanophis thanlyinensis (assembly GCA_017656035.1). NCBI lineage: Eukaryota > Metazoa > Chordata > Lepidosauria > Squamata > Homalopsidae > Myanophis > Myanophis thanlyinensis. The sequence goes on from JAEANM010010896.1 coordinate 7,515, forward strand.
TCATCTTTTGTTTTTCTAAGACATAATGGGAGACAAAAGAAAAAAGAAAATGGAGGTTATAAGTAAACTCTTCTGGGTGATGCTTTTTATTGTTAAATTGGAATTTGCTGTCTCTGACTTCGGGCATTTCTTATTGAGATTGTTAGAAACTGAATAGTTTTTGAACATCACAAAAGTCACTTGTCAAGCCTAAACTGACATCACTATTGTGAATGGGGTGGCCACATCAATCATTAAAAATGTTAAAAATGTGGATTACAATCCCCCCTCCTTTTGTTGGCCTATGAATACCATAATCGGTTGTTGATTCTGGGCCATTAAGTCGTTTTTGACTCTTAATGACCAGATAGATAGATTTTCTCCATGACAATCTATCCTTAACCCGGTCCTTCAGGTTTTCCAATTGACTAAACATAAAAAAATATTAACTCCTCCTTGAAAATTTGATGGAAACGTTTGCAATAATCTTGTTTTTGGGTTGCACAAATTAAAGTTTTCCCATGGCTAGCATCCCTGTCAAAACCAGCTTCATTCCATGTTGGGTGCATTCACACATGCTCAACCTGGATGCTGGATCAACTCACTTTCGGGGTTCGCCCAAGACATTGAGTCATAAAAACCAAGGGGCAGGTTTGTACAATGCACATTCCTGCACAATTTCCCCCCCTCAATCCCAAATGAATTCTTAACCCAGTTCACCATCATGGGTAAACATGCATCAGCAAAAACCTGGTTAAAATGTTGTGCAATGACCCCCCTCCCCACAAAAAGCAACCCTCTGATTTGGATTTGTTGGCTTTTTGAATGCCTACTTTTTCCATTGCAGAGGGGAAAAAATGAAAGAAAGCTGGGCCAATTAATATATCCTCCACCATTTGGAAATCTCTGGTCCTGAGGTTGCATACCAACATAATTAAGTCAGTTGCATGCATGCTGGACGTGCAAAACACACGGCGTGCAACTTTTGAGCATGGCTCCCTTCGTGCAACCAGAATATTTTATTGCAATAACCAAAATGTTCAGTTAAAAGAGTTTCCCCATTCAATTTTCTCCCGGGATTGAAAGTCTGGGGCTGCCTAAGCCTTTTTCTCTTCACACCTGGGCGTGGTGCTGAGGTGAGAAAGCAATGTTTCTGAGAGAAACAAAATTAGTTCTGGGGCAGAAGAGGTTTTCTGTGGAAAAAAACAGAAACAACTTTTATTGTTTTTCTGAATAATTTGGATTTTGGGACGTGGCGGTGGCGGGGACTACTTCTTCTCTTCCTGCTGCGCGGAAGGTTATCGGAATCTAACGCGGAGGAATCCACTAATCCCTACATGCAGCTCAACCCAATTTTTTTGCGAAGCCCTCTCCGGACTCCGGTCGCGAAAAACGCGGAGAGGGCGGGGAAAGAGGCGAGACTAGAGCCTGGCCTGGGGGGGGGGGGGGAGATTTGATTTGATGCGCGCCGCGGCCAATCCCGAGCTTCCTTCTGCCCTCCTCACTCGCCTCCCTCCCCCTGAGGAGTGAGCGCGCCTCGCGTCAGAGCGACGGGTCGCCTCTCCCCACACCAATCGCCGTTTGCAGAGGCCGCGAGGCGGAAGGCGGGGCTTAAAGCCAGGCCCGAAGGCGGGCGGGAGGAGGAGGAGTGGGGGGTGAGAAAAGAGGCGTTCGGCGACTAAAGCCCCCTCCTTCCTTTCCTCACTCTCTCCATTCCGCGCCTCCGCTCCCTCGGATGGACGGCTGCGCCAGCCAATAGCATCGAGCGAGGAGGGCGGAGCGAAGAGAGGGGGCGGGGCGGGGCCGGATCTGGTCAGCCAATGGCGGGCGCGGAGCGGTGAGGGGCAGCCAGCGAGAAAGAACGAGGGCGGCAGAGGCGCAGCTCGGGGGCGCGGAGGTTGGTCTCAAGAGGGGCGGCCGCCGGTGCACGGGTGGCCGAGCGGGAACGGCCAGGGGACGAGAGGCCGCGGAGGGCGGGAGGAAGGGAGGCAGGCAGACAGGCATAGGCCGCAAAGCCTGGGCTGCGCGTGTGAGGAGGGGTGGCGGGAGGTGTCGCCCTCGCTTTGTTGTGGTGGGGGAGGGGCAGGCCTTCCCTGGCTGGGGGAGGGGCGGCGATGAAAGCGAGGGAGGGAGGGAGGGAGGGGGGGCGAGAGAGAGAGAAAAACGACCCCGCCTCCCGCCCCCCCTTCCTCCCCCCCCCCGTGCGAGTCCGCCTCAGGCAGCGGGATGGGCCGGCCGCGGATGCTCGGCCTCTTCCTTCCCCCCCCCCGCCGCCCCCGCCCCCATTCCGGGAGTCTCGCGCTCCTCCTCGGGCGTCAAGCGCGCGCCCGGGCAGGCAGGATCGCCTCCCTCCCTCCCTCCCTCGCGCGCCGCACGCTGCAGCCCCCTCGCTCGCCGCCACTACTGCGGGGTTGCTGCGACAGCCTTGCCCGGCCTGAGGCGCCCGGGGGGGGGGGGTTTCTGCGGGGCCGGGGGAAGCAGCAGCAGCAGCAGCATCTCGGCCGGCCTCTCGAGTTGGCCCCGCTTCACTTCCCGAGGCAGGTTTTCCTTGCGAGGAGGAGGAGGAGGAGGAGGAGGAAGCAGTTTGGGCTTCCCAGGAGCTGGTCTGCAAAGTCTCCCCCCCCCCACACCTCCCTCTATGGAGTCCCAGCCCCGAGTTTCCCTTCTTAAAAAGAGGGGCGTCGTTGGGTGGTAGGGGGAGCGGTCATCGGAAGCCCCTGGAAGAGAGAGGCCGGGTTTGTATCCGGGCGGCAGGCATGGATTTGCTTGGCAAGAGAGAAGGAGGGAGGGAGAGAGAGAGAAAGAGAGGGAGGGAGGATAAAAAGGATGGAAACGTTGCATCCTCTCTCCTTCTTTGCAAGCTTCGCGAATGGCTTTCTTCTTCTTCTTCTTCTTTGCAAGGCGGCTGGGCTTTGAAGTCGCCTCTGTGTCAAACGAAGTAGAGGGAAGTGGTTGATTTTTTTGGGAGGGGGGAAGGGGAGGGGGAGCAGGGCTGAAGTTTACATAGGATCGGGGTTGGTAAATAGGTTCGGTAGGGTGGTGTGACTTTGCCGTACTCCGGGGTGTCGTCGGTAGAAAAGGAGGTTCAAAAAAAAACCAAAAACCACACGCATCGCCCTCGTGTGTGGTGGGAAGGGTCCCCCCCCTTTTTGGTCGTTAAACAGGGACACAGAAGTACAGGCAGGAAGGATAGACTAGATAGATAAGGAAGGAAGGAAGGAAGGAAGGAAGGGAGTGAGACAGAGAAAAATAGAGCAAGAAAGAAAGAAATAATTCTTTATTGGCCAAGTATGATTGGACACACAAGGAATTTGTCTTGGGTGCCTATCTATTGAAGGAAGGATAGATATTTTAGGATAGAATACACCTTTTGTTTTTTTAATGCTATTTACCCCTTTCTTGTCCCTTAACCATAAACCAGCAAATAAGATTAAATGACTTGAAGTTCTGTCTCCTTTCTCTGAAATAACAACTACAGAATATTGTCTGCCCAAAATTACTTCTGGATGAGACATTTGAAGATTGTTTTGGGTAGTTATGGCATTCCAAGAAAGGAGTCTGTCTATTCTCTCCCCTCCCCCACCTTTCTCCTTGATGTTGGCACACAATATTTTTTTTAAACAATTAATGGAGAAAAATATTGTCTTTCAGAAAAGCCAGGGTTGTGACAAAAAGAGTGCACAATTGCCTGTATTTAGATGAGTTAATCAACAACTGAAATGGGATGGTTATTTCAGAAATAAGGTCACCTCAGTGGTAAGCATTTGGTGTTTTCAATCAATAATAAAATTGTGACTACTAATGAGCTAATAACATGCATGGCTTCTGGGAATTGTTGGTGTTCTTGTCAGGATGTTGGCTACAGTTATATTTCTGAGCTGATATAGTGAATGGGATAAAATTCTCGTAATACAGGAAATGTTGATTCTGGTTGTAAGGAGTAATGTACTTGGAAATTTGCAGTTCTGTTGAGTGAATTCAACTTGAGTAATTTATTTCCCCCTTCTTATACAAGTGCCCAGTTTCCGTAGGAAGAGAATGCATTTTCAAAACATGCTTATAAACACCTGCTGTTATCAAGACTCCGAACAGTTATATTATGCTCATAGGGTGAGCAATAAAATTGATGTTGGGAAGAATTCCTAAATGAGGCATGCTCTCCAAAGGGGTGAAGTAGAGGTAGGAGCTGGATAATTTGCAGTTATTGATATGGGGAAAACAATGTCTAGAAAGTGCCCAGACTTTATTTACTGATTTTATTTACTTGTAAAAACATCCCTTGGTTGCCTTTGGAGGCACAGTAGAGAATGAAATCTGATAGTGTACCAGTAAATTCTCTCTTCTGTCCCATTTGACCCCCAAATTTAGTCAAAATATAAATTTGCAGGACTTTTCTAGTGCAGTCCTTGAAGGTGTGATTGATTACAATGGGGAAGGAGATTGGTCTTTTACTTCCATTGACAGAAGCTGTCTCTTTAACAGTAAAGTACCATAATAAATTAAATGCAATCTTATAAATTATTTTGAGAATCAGTTTTGTTACATTTGATACTGCTTACACATATGCTTTATGAAGTTTTTCGATCTTTTTCAAGTTAGATTGACAGAAAGTTTAGTTTAATCAGTGGAATGACTTGCCTCCAGAAGATACTTTAACACTTTCAAAATTTAACCTAATTTCTAATGAATATTGACAGCAACATGCAAGTAATGTCTTGTGATCATCTCATAGCTTTGTGGCACCCTTGTAAATACCTCTTTGCCCCAAAAGCTGTTTTAAAGTAACTAGTTGTAGACACTTAACAATAGTGTTGATTCTAACACACATTTCTTGGAATGAAAGTTTGACCGAACTTGATGAAACTCACTAACATGCTTAAAAATGGGTTGTATACTCTTTTATGCTCTGTATTATCAATAGCAGGTATGTGAAACGGTGCGGGCTAACAAATCAGTAACATTTTGTTTTGCTAGTTTTAACTTGATGCAGCTTTCCTTGTCTGGAAATGTGGCAGTCAGTCAGATTTTGTTTTCCTGTGCAGGTTTGCAAAATCTTTCTTAATACAGTTAAGAATTTGAGAATACTGCCAGTTTTGTATTCTGAAAGGTAGAAGAGGTTTTGTTTTTTTACAGCATGCTGTATGCATCTTTAGCAACATTTTGTGCTTGATCTTGCAGAAATCCTATTAAAATAGATTGTTGCTGTTCTTATAACATGTAAGGGGAATTGAAACTGTACTTGACTTGCTCAAGGCCACCTATTGCTAATATGGTAATTGAGTCTACATTTGAATGTGTCATATTTACTTATGTATATTAAGAGTAAGGCAGTTTGTTAACATTTCTGCACACTGACAGCTACAGTTTAAAAAGTGCAATAATGGGTTTTAAGACCCTGCTTTTTTCCTCTATAGATGAAGGTTTATTTGGATTTCTGATTGCAGAATTATCTGTGCTAAATATTTCTCTCATCATCTAGTAAGACAATTCATAGTGTGAAGTGAGCAGAATCGGTAGTCCTTGACTTACAATCACAATTGAGCCCAATGTTGATGTTGCTAAATGAGAAATTGGCTAAGTGAGCTTTGCCCCGTTTTATGACCTTTCTTGACACATTTGCTAAGTGAATTAACTGCTGTTGTTAAATTTGTAGTACTGTTAAGTGAAGCTGGTTTCCCCATTGACTTTGCTTGTCGCAAGGTTGCAAAAGGGGATCACATGACCCCAGGACTCTATAACCGTCATAAATGTCAATTGTCAAGCATCCAAATACAAATCATGGGACCATGGGGATGTTGCAGTAGTCATAAGTGTGAAAAATGATCATAAATCACTTCTTACAGCGCTGTTGTAACTTTGAATGGTCACTGAATGAACTGTTGTAAGTCGAGGACTACTTGTACATTGTTTTGGTAAAATAAACAGTAGATAACTATTACTAGAAGTAATAAACTAGTATTGGTAGTACTTTTTCTCCCAGTTTTAGAAAGCTGAGAATCATGATGACTCTAGCGCCGTGATAGCGAACCTATGGCACAGGTGCCACAGGTGGCAGACAGAGCCATCTTGCTGGGCACACAAGCTATTGGCCAATTTACTTCCAGCTGACCGTGCACATGCGATTGCGCATGCACACATTTGCGATTGTAGAGACCCAGCTGGTCTCTGCTGTGCATGCATGCAATTGCAGCAGGAAATCCAGCTGGTCTTCGGAGCCCTCCTGCGCATGCACATGCGATAGCTCGTGTGCATGAGTGCCTGCGTGCAGCATGTGTGCATTAACGCATGCAAAAGCTGCACACATGCAGATGGTGAGGTTGCACATACAGGGGAAAGAGCTGCATGCAAGCGTGGATGGCACGTGCAAAGCGCATACTTTTCGGCACTCAGTAAGTAAAAGGTTCGCCACCACTGCTCTAGCGCATATACTTCTTTCTAGGAGTGCTGTCCTACCATGGTCTTCCTGATTTAGGACATACTCTAGTTGACAAGAGATGGTTGATAGGAGCATTAGCCCAGAATGGAAACTTATCCAGTATCAAACATCCTGGTACCCATCCTAGACACAGCAGAGTTGAGAGAGAAAGAGAGAGAGACCCTTACTGCATCTGTCAAGATTGTAGGGAGACTTAAAATTCTGTCAGAGAAGAACAAAGGAGACAGACTGAGAAAAAAATAAAAGACAATTGAGTGAAGGAAGATGTTACTAGAAAAAGCGTGTGCAGAAATAGGCAACGCTTCAGTTAAAGGACAGGGAAGATGAGGAAGACAAGTTGCAAGACAGTTATCAATTGGTTGACTTGAGACTATTAAGTGTAGCCAAGACTAGGATGTTCCAATTTAGGGGCGGGAAAGAGTAAGGAGTTATGGAAGTTTTTTTTACAGTTTGTTTTACAATTTTGTTTTTTGCCTCAGTGGCAGGAAAACCTACTACGAGTTCTAGCAGATGTTGCAAAAAAATAAAGGCTGTTTGCATTTCAAGTTCTCTGAGTAGAGTAGGCAAAAGACACAAGGCTCCATTTACAAGGGGATGGTCTTCCTTGGTTTCTTTTCAAAGCATCCCCTTCCCCCTTGACATTAATGTTGATGCTCATCAAAAATAAAATAGAATAAGCTCTAGCAGTAAAATAACCCCCTTTCTCTATTGCTTTTCAGCAGCCAGAATATGTATGCATTTGTAATTCAGAAACATAGTCAAGAGTCATTGGTATTAGTAAGCATTGATAACTTGTCCCCCTTTTAAATTATTGAAATTGGCTGCAATTACTATCAGCTGGCAGTGAATTCCACAGTCTTAGGTGTTGTATAAATAAGTGTTTCCTTCTCTCCCTACATTTATCCCAACTTTGAGCAACAGAAGATAACTCTTCATATTATCTAAGCAATGTATGAATTTATGCACCAGTATGTTTTCCCTTGCTCTCCTTTTGCTCCAAGCTGAATAGCTCTAGTTACTACTTCAGCTGCCTGATGATTTGGTTGCCCCCATTTTTTTTGGGGGGGGGGATCTTGTTCAGTTTCTATCATAACCTTAAAAGTGCAGTTCTTGCCATGGATTTGTATAAAGACATTACTGTATTGGCAGTTGGGTCTTCGAGTGTGGAATTCAACTTTTTGCAGCTTTTGCACACTGGGTTGATACTTTCATTGAGCTATATACATCATGACTCTTTTAAGTTGCTTTCTTTCAACATACATAATTTTACCTGGTTTGAAATGTTCCTTTTGAAGTTCTTCGCATTCCCTTTGGAATTGTCAGTAAGTATACTTCTTCACTACTCAATCCTAACTCCAAAGTTGTTACATATAAGTTTGAATGCAGAGATAAGCTCTAACCCTGATCTCTGGAGAAAGCCATCTAGCCAGAATTAGGATTGTTTATTTGTTCCTGTTCTTTGCGTTCTATTTTTTAATCAGTCGCCAATCCATGAAATTGCTGGTCCTCATAACCAGTGGTGAAATTCATTTTTTTTACTACCAGTTCTTTGGGCGTGACCACAGGATTAAACATCACCAAGCACAGAATTAAACTTCACCAAAGTTACAATGTAATAAGGGGAGAG
>JAEANM010010897.1:0-15555 GCA_017656035.1 Myanophis thanlyinensis
TATCCGTGCCGGATTAAAGGTAGCTTAACCAGACCTCTGCCTCCGTGTCGTTTTTATCGGGTCTGGTCAATCGGGGCCAGAACAACAAACCTTCTGAGGTTAACTTAAATATTCCTTTATTAGGAGAACCAGCAGTCCCAGCAAAAAGTTTTCCTCTCAACGCAAGCTAACAAGTTCAGATGGCTGGAAGATGAATAGTTGTCTGCCACATCTATTCATCTCCACCCCCTGCCTTTTACACCACCACCACCCAGAGCTAGGGTGAGGCTTCATTATCAGCAGTGGCCCTTCCTTCCCAAGGATCGGCCCACACATTTTCACTACTCTCCTCTTCTCTGCCTTCTGTGCATCCACATGTCAGGAATTGGACCCAGCTGTTTCTCTTCTTCCTCCTCAGCCACCTCCAGACCTGGGGGCTGTTGACTCTTCATCTGAGGGCTGACAAACAACCCAGGCTTCGTCTCTGTCTCTCTCTCTCTCTATCTCTGCCAGCTCATTCCCTCTTCCCCCTCGGAGGTCTCAGGTTGTCTTGTTGTTGACTCCATGCCTCCTCCTCCTCTGATTTGGCTGCTGGAGGAGCCAGCAGTTGATAGGCCACAACAATGTACACAGGCCCTTGTGTTCCTTGGATTGGGCTGGGGTGGCAACTCCTCATCTGCACTGATCAGCTGCAGTTGCATCTCCACCCCAGTCTGTGTGGACTGCTGTTCATCCAATGACACTGTCCGGTGCCTCCTGTGCCACTTCTGCCTGCTCCCCCATTGCCAACTTTCCAGGCCTTGGCTCCCCTGAATTGCTCCCAATATCTGGCTAGTCTCACCCTCAGACAGCTCCAGGATTAAATCCTTCTCTTTGTCTGATCCAGTCAACATTAGTTGAAAGAAGTGTCAATAGGTTTATTGGGAATGCTCAAGGATGCTTTAAATCACTTTTGCTCCTATGTATAGAACAGAACAGAATGGAATGGAACGGAGTGGAACAGAATGGAACAGAACAGGAGGGGAGGGGCGGGGAGGGGAGGAGAGGGATGGGAAGGGATAGTTCATTGATGGTGTGATTGGACACACAAGAAATTTGTCTCCGATGCATACACTCTCAGTGTACAAGCAACAAGTGATAAATCATGATCGTAATCATAAAATACAATCATCATAAATCATAAGATACAACACTCAGTGATAGTCATAGTATCCTAAATAAATAGATTGTTTATCCTAAATAAACAATCAACCTAAATCATAATAGGTTCCTGTGTAAAAACAATAAACATATAAGCCGTAATATACAAACAACTAAGTTATAGTCATAAGAAACTAAGGATATACGTAAGTAACAGGAAAGATGAGAAGAATAATAGTAATTTAGCCCTAGTAGGTGGTTTGACATCCCAGGGGCATAAGACAGTGTTGTGAGAATTAACAGTTGAACAGAGTGATGATATGGAGGGGGAAACTGCCCTTGTATCTAGTTGTTTTGGTATGCAATGCCCTGTAGCATCATCTTGAAGGAAGAAGTTGAGGGGGAAAGTTTTGCTGCTATAAAATCAGTTTGTTAAAGTGCCAGTAGAGGACTTGGCATATTCAAGGTTGTGCCCGATAATTAAAAAAAAGAAAAAGAAAAAGCTTTTTCAGTTTCTGTTGCTGTTTTTCTTAGGTAGTTTTTTTTTTCCTTTTTAAAAAAAATACGTAACAAAACTTAACAAATATCTCTACTAAATGTGCATAAACTCTAACAACAAACATTACTTGGAATCACTGTACTTCCATTAGATGGCTGGCAGATTTGGGGTTCACCTGATTGAATTTTTCCCTGAGTAACACCTAAATACCGAAACATCTGAAGATCTAGACCCTGGTTTGCAAAAGTCTGTGCCGCAATAAATTAATGAGACTTTACAGATACTTTGCCTTCTTTGCAGTATGTATTTTAATTGGACAGTTAGCTGATTGATGGGATGAAAGTTAGGTAGCTAATCGACTAAAAGTCTTTAAGCCTTTGAGAAAGCAGCTAAGTTCATAAAATAATAATGCGTTTAAAGGCATGTCAGGGAAAGACCCACTTGAGATGCATGATATTCACTTTTATTAAACCATTTTGGTCTTAGGCAATTCCTTTTTCTTCTTTTGATTTTTAGGCAGCTGATGTTCCATCTGGAACTTGAAACGTTGAAAGAAAAAATGGGGAGAGAAGAAGTTAGGAAGCAGGAGGGTAGCCAGGGAGACAACATATTTTTGTGAAATATTCTTGATGCAGGGTAATGTATTTTTTGACGCTATGCCCATATTTGTAAAATGCTTGACTCTCTTTAAGTTATTTAAGTTTTCTAAATGTTTATTAGTCCACAGCGAATGAGTAAGATCCACTGCAGGGAACAGAAAATGGAAATTTCGAAGAAACTCCTGAAAAAGATTTGGATGTTTTTCAAAGAAATGAAAGGATTCTCTCTACCCCCGCCCTTGATTATTTCACTATTTATTTCTAAAAATATGTATGCTGTCTAACCTATGGAGATATTTGACACCACTGGTGAACAGTTCCTTTGTGTTCAAGATTTTAATTATGAATGGGTTTCTCGTTTCCTTTAGCTTCTTCTTTCAGTCCCTTTTGCCCTCCCCAAAACATTGAAATAGTTTGTGGTTAACATAGGCCTCATTTGGGTTTTTAAACTATACATCCACGGAGTGTAAACAGCAGAGGAAAGATGCTACCAATGTGTCTCAACAAACTCTTCAAGTGGACAGCTAGGGAATATGTGAACAAGTGTCAGGGCAGTGGTCAGCTGGCCAGGCACTTGGTTCATGAGGATCCAGAGACAATAAACACAACAGTAAATAGGGGTTTTTTGAGGTTTATTATTAGCTCAAGCAAACAGATCTAAAAGCATAACATAAAACAGCACAGCAATAGCACTTAGACTTATATACCGCTTCACTGTGCTTTACAGCCCTCTCTAAGCAGTTTACAGATTCAGCATGTTGTGTCCCCAACAATCTACGTCCTCATTTTACTCACCTTGGAAGGATGGAAGGCTGAGCATACATACCAAACAAGATAATACCCCCAATCTCTTACAGCTTTCCAGGAGCTCCTTAATAAGGGCAGCAGAAATGCCCCCAGGGCAGTCGATTTCCACAATTTCCACAGTACCCAGTGCTAGGTTTCATGCAGAAGCTCCCAACAACAACAATCTCAAGGTCTGCATTAAAACCTGACTCTGCCATGGTCATGAAACTGCAAGACCTCACCTTGCAATTTCCCATGATTTTGTCATCGCATGAAGATTTTCCCCTTCTCCTTTATTTAGCAAGCAAGAGCAAAAAACAAGCAGGTGAGGTCAGAATGAGGGCTAAACTTTTAGATTTTTCTTAATATGAAGGAGAAATCAAAATATGTCGTTGAACTCCTCAAAGTAGCAATGGCCTTCAGCACTGCCACTACAAGAAGCCAAGAAGTCATTCTATCTTATTACCAAACATTCATTCATTCATACATACATGCATTCATTTATTAAACAAATTTATAAAGCCATCCACCTTATACACATGATTCCAGGTGGTGTACAGCAATAAAAACCCACAAGTTAAGAGCCCATTTAAGACCTTATAAACAATTGGGAAGGCACTGGTCAGGTGTTGAAAAAGCAAAGGTTAATGCATAAGGCAAATTGCTGGTCTTTCCTAAAGCATAAGCCAAAATGGCAATGGAAAAAAAAACTGACCAAGAGAAGCTGGAAAGATTTCCCATGATTTTGCACCCCTTGGCTGCACTTGTTACCACATTGTCAATGAAATATAGCTGATTATATGCAACGCAAAAGCCATATTGGGAGAAGAGGGAAAACAAATAAGGTGACTGGAACCAGCCTCATTTATAGGCAGGGAATGAGATTAAGGCAGTGTCATGTTATATAAAAAAAACATTTGTCTCTTCTATGCTTAGGAGAAATGAGGAGGCGCCCTAAGCAGGGCAGGGGAGCTTCAAAGCATGGCTTGCTTTTCTGGGAACATAAAAACTAAGCTGAGGAAAGCTTAGCACTTTCTGAAACAAAAAATTTACTAGATGTTGCCTTTAATGTGCTGCACCAGTCTTAGAAGAGAGGCAACCCACATTTGGTCATCTGTTTTCCTCGTGCATGATATTCCATTCCAGTGGTGAAATGCAGCCTGGATGCACCGGTTCTGCCGATCTGGTAGCAGCGATGGCGTTTGGCCCCGCCCACCCACCCCTGATGATGTTTCGGTCCTCCCACCCGCCCCTGCTCTTTCTTGCCTTATATCCCCTTTATTTTTTTATTTTTTACTCACCTTAATCGAAGCTATTCAACATTCCCCCTTGCAGTGTTGACTAGCATACTGTAGCCACTCACCAGGAACTGCTAATGTAGATCAGACAATAGAGGGCTACAAAAACTGAAGGCTATTTGTTTAACAAAGACTATCATGGTTTTATATGCTGATATGAGGTGAGCGAAGAAAAATAAATGTTATATCCAGATGCTGCAGCCCTTCAGCATTTAATATACAGCTTAAATCCAAGCAGAATGAGGACATCATTTTTTTGATGCAATTGATTTTTGGAGCTGAGCGGAGGACTTAATTTTCCACTGCCAGTTTTCAAGGGCCTAGCACCTGTGCGATAACCCACAGTCACGGGGAAGAGGTACACTATTAAGATTTGTTGCACAGTCAGCCAGAGGTACAGATTGGATTTGGCATTTTTATCCACCTATCAATTCCTTCTCAAGGACCTGGGTTGGGAGATGTTGATGTTTGATGGTGTTAGAAGTATCATTACAGGATACTTCCAAGGAAAGCTGCCTTTTTCAATTATTATTATTTATTCTTCTCCCTTTATTTCATATGGCTTTGTTGACTCTTATTATGTATTTATTTAGAGCACTTCTACACAGCTTGTCACGTTATGGATCTGCTGGCAGAAAACAGTATTAAATATATAATTATACAGTTTAAAACAAAACGAATCGATCAATTCCAAAACTTTTTTAAAAGTTTATGAGTTCATCAATACCAATATAAAAATATATAATTATATGTGCAATAGGAAGGGGAGAATACATCAAGACAAGTTTGTTAGGAAGAGAAAAAAAAAGTGTGGATGGGAAGCTGAAGGCAAAAGCAGGAAAGGAGGTGAAACCCCATCCACTCTCTTACATAGTTAATTTCTCCAAATACATGTTTTCTTTTCAGATTTTCCCCAAGTTTCACCCTGTAAATCAAACATACTAAAATCAAAACTGATCAAACCTCCCCCTTCAAAATGACCAACAGTTGGGAAACTTTGGAAGGGCTGAGGGGCATATTCAAAAGAGAGATTTGACCAGGTGAAAAAAGTAGATAAGATGAGGATAAATTAAATTTTAATTAAAATATATATCAATACATTAAATGTATTTAATAAGGCCTAGAAATTTAATGGGAACTTTTTCAGGGACTTTAAAAGCTTCAGGACGAGGGTTTACAGCTTGCCCGCTACTCGAGATCATATATGAAATAATCAGTCATTATCCATTTGCCATCCTTCACTGACTGTAAATAACAAATAGCAATTTGGAAAACTGATTGTAGCACTCAAAACAAATAGGTATTCTTTATTTCAAAGCCTGGATGGGATTCAAATCAAACTGCAATGTTTCTCGGGGAAGTAACAGGGAAATTTCGTATCAGAGATATCCGCAAAGTATCCTTCCCGCTTTTACTGCCGGTGATACAATTGCTAAAGTCAGGGATATCTTTTTCTTTCTTTCTTTCTTTGATTTTTGCAGATGAAAGTTAAATGATACCGTTTCTGATAAAAACAACAAACCAATTTGGAAGTGAATGCATGTAATGGCAAGAGAAACTTATGCACATGGGTGACATTAGCTTGTTTACTTTCCCGTAAGATCTGTCTTCTTCTGACACTAATCATAAGAATCATTAAAAGAAACTGGGTCACCTCACAGTGGTAATTTTTGCAGACTCCTACAACCATTGAATCGGTTTCATCCGTTCTGCGGCTGAACATTTGCAGTTTCACTCCTCAAAGTTCTCATGGACTGAATGTGAAGAGTTTGTATCCTTAATGGGATCAAAGGTTTTATCAGTGATCCTTCATAAAAGTAAACAGTTGAAATATTCTTTTATTTGCATTGATAGCACACCTGACAGGCCTTCTGCTGGTAAATTTTAAACAGTATCCCCAACCCCAGGCAGAAATATTAAAATTGTAACAATCAAGAAAGTGCTAAGTTGGAAGGGAAGAGGCGAGTTTCTGCAAGAAATTGCCCAGTTATTCTTGAAATAACTGGGCAATTTCTTTGTATTAATCATATGAGTTTCTTTTGCCAGAAATTCACATCTTTGTCAGGTAAGTGTGAATGCAGCAGATTTAATACTTTTTCATCCATGGTGAATAATTACTGTCTTTTCTTTAGTTGTTCAGTGGTACACCTGTGTTTTCCATAGAAATGTCACAAGCCTGTTGGACCAGTAATTTAAGAAGAGTCTGGCAGCACCCTTTTCAATCAACAAATTTTATTTTAAAAAACTGTCATGAGTTACAACTCAGTTCATCAGCAAAACTCACAAAAACGAATGCCTTTTATTACATTTCTTGGTCAGGAAAAATGCTTCCAGATTCCTTCTGGGGTTTTTTGGGGGGGTTTGTTTGTTTTATTTTGTTTTGCCATCATAGGCCTACATGTTTCTCCTCCTATAATATTTGTTAGAGGAGAGAGAGAAAGAAAGAGGTGGGGGGAGCGAATCTGTTTCATGACTAACATATCTATAATAAGTTATACATTCATAAGTAAAAAGTTGGCCTCGTTCCTTAGCCTGATTCAATTTGAAAGTTTGAACAACTAGCAAAAAGGAGGAAAATACATAATTTAAAAAGTTTATGCCAGTTTGCAGCCTAAAATGCATTCCTTTTGGGGGTTTTTTTGGGGGGGAACTATTATTTCCATTATTTCTAGCCATTCTGAGCAATAAATCCAGAACTGCGGCAGGATTATTTTTATTGATAGAGGCTCCATGATATTTTTAGCTCAATTGTAGCCCCCTTGTAGACCATTTCCTTAGAATGTAGATGGTCCTATAGTTTTGTTTTTTTATGGTATTCCTAAATAAGGCTGGGAAAAATTCTACCTGAAACTTTAGGAAGTTACTGTTTACAGAATCCTGCATTAGAGGGTTACTTTTATTCTCACAGCTCCTAGTAAGTAAGAAAGGATCCTACTATCTCTGCAATTTTGCTTTTCCTTGTCTTAGGGTCTTCTGTTCTGTTCCCAATCTTCAAACACCCAGGTACAGTATATCTGGCTGTATGCCACAACCAATGAGGAGATAAGCAACCCCCAGGCTGAGAGGCCAGAATGCTATCTCAATTAAAACAGGGCATGATATCAACTCACAAATTCTCCTGAACAACCTTTCCACATGGTTGACATAGTAAAACTGTTGTTTCCTGCAACATTCCCCTCCCATCGCCCCACATATAAGCTCTCTGGGAGAGGCCAATCATTAACTCCTTATTTTCTTCTCTGCTTCCGAAGCTGCTCCCTCCTCCTCTCAGCCCTACACATACCCACGTCAGGGACAGCCTCCCTCTATTCTTCCTCTCTGCTCCCTGACTCAGATGCCACCTGGTGGCCAAAAGGCCTCACTAGTCCCTGCTCTGACTCCAAACACCCACCAGAGTCTTCCTCAGCCTCCAGGGCAGTCCTATAGTGTTCATCGCTGTCAGATTGCACCAACAGCTCAGCCAGCTGCTGTTGGGCCACAACATCTTCTTCCAGTTCCAACAATGTAGCCAATGTGTAACTTTGTCTCTTTTTGATCATTTATGTTTAGCAACAATATCATTTATAAGAGTAGTTTCATTCCTCCAGTGGCTACTCTCAATCATACAGTCAATATTCAGATGGCTGAATCCAAATGAGTAGAAAATACCGACTTGATTTAGAGTTATGAGATCTATGCTAGCATCCCCCAACCTTTTGGGTACCAGGGACTGGTTCCATGGAGAGAGATTTTTCTGCGGACCAGAGGGGTGTGGTCTTTTGTGCTGCCTGCATCCCACCAATGGAGCTTCACTTACTTGAGCAGCCCAGTTTCTGGCATGCCATGGACTGGTGCCTATCCACAGCCCCAGGAATTGGGGACCGCTGATCTACACTCCCAAAAAAACTGGAGGTCCATCCAGTGGTTGCTTTTTTGTTATCTAGTGCATGTCTGAACATTTGCAACCCAAATCTGGTGGGAGAGGAGATGTTATTTTGTAAATGGTTTAAGAAGAAGCAGCCTAAACTGTTCTTATTCAGCATGCCAGAAATAAATACATAGTGGATATGTCTACTTCAAGTTCAAATGATAGGAGACAGATATTGTCAAGTGTTCTGTCTCACAAATATCTAAGGCATGGTGTCAGTCAAATGTATTTGTCCATCAGGCTCTGAAGAAAACATTCTGAAGAGCTTTAAACAAGATTTGGGGAGTGTGGAATGTTATTTCTCCTGCAAAATGAGACCATGTTTTGCATATTCAATCTGACAATAAATTTCTGGCATAAAACCAGCTGTTTGTTATTGTTTGATCTAATGTATTATAACAAGGATTATTCTGTGCAGTCACCTTTCGAATGATTGTCAGTTATTTGATTGCTGTTTGCTACGAGATATTTTTCAGCAGGCAATCACAGCCTACATCCATCTCCACGTGCTTCTTGTCACTCACTTCCTCTGTTTGGTATGAAATCAAAGGTTTTACATTGCATGCTAATTCAGGAGGGCGGGTGGAGTTCTTGTTTTTGTCCTTATAAAACTATACTGTTGCTAAGCTTCCTTTTATATCACAAGAAAGACAAGGCCTTGCCCAGGCAGCATTTCATCTTTTCTGCATCCACAGCCATCAAGAAAATATATTTTTGTCTTCTTTTTAAAAAGCTTCTTCTGGGATTTGATAGAATCACACCAGTACAGTAAGTTGTCATTGACTGACTGACCGATTGATTGATTGATTGATAGATTGATTGATTGATTATGTATCAGCAGATTGTTATTGGCTCATGGCAACTACATAGATTTTTCTCTATGATGAGAAAAATCACTGATCCGATCTTCAGTTCTTCCAGTGGTGCACTCGTTGCCACTGTAATTAAGTCCATTCACCTTGCTGATGGTCATTCTCTTTCCTTCCACCTTTCCCAGCATTTGAGCCTTCTCCAGACAGATTAATACTCCTGCACTAATCCATTGATAGAACTGACTGATAAGGTTCAGAATACTTTTGAGAGGACACAGAAACAATATATAAACTATTAACAATCAGGTGAGCCATTACTAGAACAAGTTATTGTGGCTATTACTGAAAGGAAAGCGATGCAGAAATCAGGCATTTCTCAGGTAGACCTCACTTACTGACTGTATCACTTTGCAGCCATTTAAAGTTACAGCAGTGCTGAAAAAAACTAACAAATGATATCTGCTTTTATCCCTCAGTCACACGTTCTCTTATTCCTGGGCTATTTTTTTTCTTTTTCTTTTTCTTATTTTTCTGTAGAGATTGGAGAGGAAGGGATTACAAGAGAGCAAACAGGTATACAATTAAGAATGCACATCAAATGAATGTGATGGTGCCAGTAGCTGGAAGCCACAAGTATGCTATGCAAGCACCCCATTGTATTCCCCAATGTGTGTCTGCTTATTTCTTGTAATCCCTTCCTCTCCAGTATTTCCACTCTGCAATGGGGGGGGGGGAGGGGAAATAGGCCAGACACCAGAGAGGTTGTGTACGGAGATTCCTTGTTCCCCCCACTCCACAAAAGGAGAGATTGCTTAAACAAAAAAGGTGGGAGGGCTGGGGAAGCATACTGACTGGAGAATTCAAAGAATTCATCTACCTATCTTAAAGCTGCCACAGTTGACAAACACTGAATTATAGTCCTGAGATTAATTACCAGAAGAATATATTTCTGTGTTGCCCTACTATTCTGTACATACATATCTACATACAAATAGATCCATTTGACTTTAAGAGTTTAGTATCCAATATCTAGGTAGGTCTGGACAACTGACCAAGGCCAGTTCGGTCTGACCAGCTCACCTCTGCCAACTCACTGCCACCAAGTTACCACAGAACAACACATGGCCAAATCACCACAGGAATAACTCACTGAGTTATTGAGGGTGATTGAGCGGGTGAGCAGAGTATAGAGTAGTGGCAACAGCCATGATTTTCCCACTTTCACACCTCTGCCACAATTGCCAAGTTCCAGGCCAGAGGCCAGAGATGGTGGCAGTGGGGGTTTCTTAAAATGGAACACCGCACTCACCGCAATCTGCCCCCACCCATCCCCCTCCCACTGTCACTAACATCCCCAACCTCTTCACCCCAGAGCTCATTGTGATAGCAGTGGAAGAGCAGCAGGGTGTGAGTGAAAATGGGATACGCTCAGCTCCCTCCCTCTCTACTGCCCACTTCACCCCCTGTTACCGCCACTGCTCCCAGCCTCTTCAACCTGGATATCAGTACAGCGGCAGTGAGTGGGGCAATGGTGGGAGATTGAAAATGGGAAGCTCTCAATCATCTCCGCCACTCTGCACTCTGCCCACCCACAAACTTGCCCACCCACCTGGCTCTTTCTCCAGCTGCCCACGGCAAATTGTCCCTGCGGTGAGTTGACCATGTGGAGTTATCCTGCAACAATTTGACAGTGCAGAGTCGTCAGAGGCAACTTTACAGCAGGTGAGCTGGTCATGCTGAGGGACCACCCATTCTGTAACTAGGCATCATTGAATTATAGAGTTCAGTGATAACAACAACAACCACAACAATTCTGACAAGCTAAAATTTGAAAACTCAAATTTGGCTAAACTTTGGTGGGCAATATCTACTGTTTTGCTTATTCCACTTTTTTGCTACTAGGCAAATATTTATTCATGACTGATTGTTTAAAAGATATTGCTTTTAAAAACACGAGTGCATATGTTTTTAAAAATCAGCCGCACATAACATTTGAGCCGCTCACATTGCCAGAAAATTTAAAACTAAATACCTAGGAATCAAATATAAATCTAGGTTTCAGTCAAAACTCAGAGCCTGCTTTACAAAGGTTCAGTTTACAGAATGTAATTTCCAATGCCATATAGTGTTTCTGTGCCAAAGATAACAATGTAAATTATTTATAGAGCATACAATGCTTGTATATTCATTTTTAGATATCCCCGATGAAAGATTATTTGAATCTGAAACATGTTGAAATATGTTTTCTTGATTTTTCCCCCCTTTAAGAGATTCTTTTTTTTATAAATCCTATTTCTGTTGCTCTGCATTCTCAACAGACCTGCTTAAAAACAAAATATATACTAGAAATGTATACAGCTATATTTAACTCTCTGTGTGTGTTGTATTTCAAAGTGACAGAAATCCAATTAAGTAGCAATATATTGTAAGGAATATTTCTTGGCATACTAGTCTTTTTAATATGTTATGAGCTTCCTTGATAGTAACTGTGGATCAATTTTTAATATTTGCCTCCTAGCAACCATTCAGATAATATTTTGAGTGCAGCTACAAGTACTACAAAGAGATAATCATGACAGGTAAAAGTTGGGGAACTTTCATCCGTAAGACAGCAATAGGCAGCGGACCTAACGTCTGACTCACACAATTATGAGGGGTAAGTAATGTCAATCGAGATTTTTAAACAGATGGAAAATATCAAGAAATCTAAAAATGTTCTGTTTTCTCTCTCATTGGAGTGACTCTAGGAGTGGTCACTCATGGTGTGGAAAGTGTTAATGAGGTGAGTTTCCCCTAGTTCAACCACATTAAGCTAATGGGAAGGATAGCTCCTAATGCTGTCAGTCAAAACAGATGGTAGAGCATTCGTTCTTAAATAGTGTTTCTGGGAAGAGAAGCAAAAATGGAGTAAAATGGTAAGGTAAATACTGAGAAGATTTAAGTCAGTAAAGCATTTCCCCAGTGAAAATCATTTCCCAAAGATGTAGGGTGACAGACAGAAGCAGAAGGAATATAAAGCCATATTCATAATACTTGAATGGGACCATCGGAAATATAGGGCATCTTCGTCACTTCGTCACTCTTGTGCTTGCGGATTGGTTAGCCTCTCCTCTTCTGGGCCTGCAGAGAGTGGTAGCATACTACCATTCATACTTACTCGCGGTCATGGGCGGTCGCATAAGCATTTCACTGCATATTGTACCATGTATGACTGTGTATGTGACCAATAAATTTGAATTTGAATTTGAATTCAGAACTTATTGGGGGTGGAGAAAGGAAAGTATAAAACTATATAGAGAAATCTATATAATCTGATTTATTTTGACTTTTTTTTAGCAATAACAGAATATCTACAACAGTTATACAGCACAGTTTTGCTCTTCCTGTATGATGAGCAGATCTTACCCTATTTGTTGTCTTTATGTATTCAAGGCAGCCAGAGCAAAAAATATGCAATAGCCAGATAAGATTATTTATAAAGTGTGGTGGAACTAAGTAATTTTTATACGAACTCCTAAACTGGATAAAATCACATTGAGATGGATGAAATGGTAATGCACACTAAGCAACCAAGTCTAATATGTTGACAGATTGATTATTTTTTTAAATTTCTGTCCTTTAATTCTCTTCTGGTTTCCCTTTGGAAGACTGCGTAAAACTTTGAGAGATGCACTTCAGAAACAAACATTTCTTGATAACTCTCCAGATATAGTAACAATCACCAGCCTATAATTTATATATGCCTTACTGAGCAAAATAGTACTTTTGTAGGTGAAAAAATTCATTTTTAAAATTGGATCTCTAGTTGCCTTTTCTTTTTGCCAGTGATAGGTAGAAATATGTTTTTCATTTCCGAATTTTCCAATCCAAGATACTGAATCCCATTTTTCCATGAGAATCAAAGCCAGAAGAAAAGCAAAGATTTTTTAAAAACACAAGAAACACACATTCTGTTTCTATTCAGAAACACTTAAATGTTGATTCTTTACACCAAATCCTCTTTTGCTTTGTCATCTCTCCCAGAATCAAGAACAAACAATACATTCTCTTAGATAAACATTTTTCAGTTTAGTGTTTCAGCAGGTAGGACAACTCAATGAGATTAACAAAAAAAAATTAAAGACTGCTTAAGGAATCTTAAGGATTTTTTTGATTTCCAGGAATATCTGCAAACCATATATGTTTAATTTGTGCCTTTTCCATAATTTAGTGAATTATAATCCTTCAATTGAAGGTTAATATTTAAAGGACTAAAAATTAAGTTTAAGAATCCACAAAAATGACTCTTTTATCAAGCAGTCACTTAGGGGACACAGAAGACACTTAGGAACAATAATACCACTAATTTTGCCTTAGAGTTTCTATTACAATAACACTATTAAATCTGCTTCATGCAAAATAGAAATTGAACAGTTTGTCAGCTCATTAAGATCAGGGCTTCTCAAACTTTTTTCTTGAGAGCAACACCAAAGTTGAGGTCAGAGGTCATTTACAGAAAAGAAAGTAGCTTAAGGCACTGGACACATAAAAAAAATACAAAAATAAGGACTTTGGGTCCAGTACTCCATTTTGGTGGCTGGCTATATTAGGCAGGAAGTAGATCAAGCGAAAAGAAGAGAACGGCATTTTTGAAAGAAGGGCAAAATGTAGGAAATATACTTGAATATTCCTCAAAATGTATTTATTGTACACGTGCTTGGTTGTTGGCTACCTCTTTTAACCAACGTAATGAAACAAGAGCCACTGTTTTATAAGGGCTCTATAGATAAATGTCCATCTCACCTAACATCCAGCTGTCAACACAGTAACACAGATGTCTTCAGAACTCCTAAGCGAATCTTGAAGTCCATTATTCTTTGCCCCAATGTCTCTTTTAATTTGTCTCCAACTTACAAAGATATTTTCCTAAACCTGAAGGTTTAATTTAGCTACTAATTCTAACAGCAGTAGATGGGACTATATTCTGCTCATTTTCCTCATCTTCATGGCTGGTTTCCACTAGCATAGTTTGTCTTACTGAATTCTTCTGACAAAGAAGTCCGTCATTTTATTATTCATTAACTGAAGGCATTTTATGTTATCCTTTGGGACTCTACTTTCCAATCTCAACTTTACTGAGGGCCAGCCTCAAGGTTAGTATCATTTCTGGTATAATGCATTGTAAGTTTTTAGGCCAATGTTAATTCTAAATGCACTAACTCTTAAGTAAGCTCAATTCTGTTCAAAGAAGCATATTCCCCATTATGTTAGAAACTTGTGGTGAGACTGTCTTCTTGATTATGAAAGGTGTTTTTAGTGAAGTAAGCATCAGCACTCACCTTTAGAGTCTGGGAAATAAAAATGAGTGAACTATAATTATAGTCTTCCAGATGAGGGCAATGTCATCTCTAGATTAGCAGTGAGGAATTTTGCTACGTAAGAAAACTGCACTTTTCCTTAAATAGCAACAAATGCCCAGGAACACAAGTATAGATTGTATATTACAGTTGTGCTGTTATTGAAGGAAATATAAGCTCCCAGTGTAGCATTTTCAAAATAGTTATGGATGCAACATTTATTTCTCTAATAGCTGTTTTCCACCATTTCTATTAAAGCATCCGTCTGCTTCCCCGTGACCTTTTTACTATGGGAAAACCTGACTTGCTTATTAAGCAAATTCCAGGAAAGAGATTTTAAAAGTAAAGACTACAGATCTGTCCTAACATGGGCATATACAGCAATGAGTCAAGGGGGATCAAACAACAAGGTGTGTGTAACATCCTTGTACAAACGCAATGGGTTTTCTACGTAAAACATTTTGTATTTACATCAAGATGCCAGTACATCACAGCAGTGTGCATGATGATGTTGTTGCACATATGTCCTCATTTTAACTATTGTAGTTTGCAGCAGGTGCTTGGTTTTTTAATATTAACAATGGTTAAATATACAAGTTCAAAAAATAGATCATTTCCCATGCTTTTGGGGAAAGCACATGGAGACAGAAATGTAAAATAATAACGAAGCATCATTTCAAGATCCTCTAAGGTTTCCATTATTCTGGGTAATGGCTTCCTATCTAGATTTTACACTTAAGTAGTTGTAACTACAAGTGCAAAACAGTGTTGAGTGGCAGACTCTGGAGACTTGTTCATTACCTGTCATTAAATCTTTTAAAGCTGGCATAATTGATCCAGCCAATAAGTCATCACTGATTTATAGAAGTCTGTCCCAAAGAATTGCTTGTTAAAAATTCATAACACCAGGATGTGTCTTTACAAGCCATTAGCTGTTTACGTATCTACAGTCCTAAAATTGATCGACCTCAGGCTGAAAGTCTCATGGACTTCTTTTATTCTCCTTCTTTTTTAAAACAAGTCCTCAGAATTCAGAAAAGCCATACTTCTGCCTTACTCCCTGGCTAGCTATACTTTGGCTTCCTACACCACCATCAAAACTGAAACTTTCCTCCCAATTATGAATAAATAAAGCATATTCCCTAAACAGATTTTCACTAGTATTTAAGCTCGCGAACTGTGTCCTGTTAGTTTCCTTT
>JAEANM010010898.1:0-15553 GCA_017656035.1 Myanophis thanlyinensis
CCACATTTTTAACTTGATTCTAGATTAAAATTTTATAGTATCTCCCATGAAAATGTAATGCTACACTATAGCCAGTGTATGCGAAAACAGCAGTATTGGTCTGTATTGGAAGATACAGTTCAAGTCTAAAGGGTCATGGTGATTTTGGGTCTGTCTTTATCTCTTCTGTATGAAAGGTGAGTTTTAAATGTAATGAAAATACCAGATAGTTTAACTGGAATAGACATAACCTGGCTGTTTAATATGATTATCATATTATTATCAGGTGTGAAAGACTAGGTCCCTATTAAGCTTTATTGCTAAAAGCCTATGCCCAGGAATCTTCTCAAGTGGTTACAATCAGATAAGGGTCAATGGCATTCAAGGGCAGTTGGCACTTAGTTCATTTGTGGATATGTAGGGATTCTAGGCTGATTCTTCTTTTCACTCTGACCCCAGGTTCTTCTATTCCTTCTCCTAAACCAGGAGTGTCAAACTTGATTTTATTGAGTGCCACATCATGGTTGTGTTTGACTTTGGGGGAGAGGGGCAGGGGAGCATGGCCAGGGTGGTTGTGGCTAGCTCAACATCAGTCATGTCAGGGGCAGGCTGTGATGGAAATGGGCCAGTGAAAACGGGCTCCCGAGTTCTGTTTTCTGCTGTGACAGCTTCCTGCAAATCTCTGCCAGATAAAACAGCTCGGGAGGGCCTATGGCCCTCTTGAGCTCTGTTTCACTGGCAGGGGCACTGCGGGCCAGTCCTTTGGTGTTTCCAGGGCAACCCGCCCCCAGGCCAGATCCGGCTCCTGGGCCTTGAGTTTGACACCCCTGTCCTAAACAGTGGAATACTTTCTTTACATGAAGTTAATAATTTTCCCTTTCGGACACAATCAACATTATAATTTAATAACAAGTTTCAACAATTCTGGAAATTCACTCAAGACTTTTTGCATGGAACTCCTTGATTGTAGAACTAATTAAGTATAGTAAATGCTAGGATATCTGATTCCTGTATTCTTTTCTTACTACCCAAATGTACGAGCTTACTCTGTGAGGTTGGGAAACTTATAATGCAAATAAAAAGCCTCCACAATATCACTCCAACCCATTTTTCCCCTTTAAGGCCTCCCTTTGACACCAGTTCCAAATCTTCTTTATTAAGTAATGAAATTTCTTTGCCTCCTGAGAGATGCCACATAATACGAGATAATGACAGGATCGCTAGGCTCTAATAGTGTGAGTGGGAGGGGTTATAGAATTTAAATCTTAATGCTGGCACAGTGATATGTTAATCTAATTAGCATCCCTGTTTTGGGTGATGTAACAACTTGCCACAAAAGCCCATATGCACATGTTGCAAAAATAAGAATGCTGGCCCACTGATGAAGCAGCAGCCTGGATGTGTAGCGTGCTTTATTTTGTGGAATTTGGGAAGTGTTAACATTGTCTATTTCAAAAGAACGCGGGTAAAAGGAGACTCACAAAATCATCCAGAAGCATTCTGTATTATTTGAATGTAAGAAGGGAAGTTGCTCAGTGGAGTAAGAAGGGAACAAGTTTTCCTAAATGGGCTTCTTCTGAGCAGTAGTTTTATTTTTTAATTCCTTTTAACTCAATAAAATGTTGGAAAAAAGTATGTAAATGGCACAGGATTCTGTCTATCTGTCAGAGTGGTAATTCTATGAAAATGGAACAATAGGATCAAATTTGGTGTGGAAGCAGAAGTGGGGAAAAGAAAAATTGAAATAAAAAATGGACTGTATCCAGCTGAGAGGTATGGCAGAGAAAAATCCCCCATTGTATCTTTATGAAAGGGGGCAACTGAGCAACTGCTGGGAATATTGGCAACTGTTCTATTCTAAGCCATCCCCTCTCTTCCTTTCCAATCACATGACTGCTATTAATATAGGATGAAAAATCCAGAAACCACCTTTTACACTTCATGCTTTCCATAACTTACATTTTATTCTTTCTAAAGCAAGAATGGACTGGAAAGATTTCTTGTTCTGAACGAGAACACAGAAGACAACTGCTAGTCTTTGCTTAAGATAGAGCATGTGTTTTGGGGGGGGGGGGGTAGGTATGACATAGATGTATGGAACATCAATGTTCCTAACTTGGATTTATCTCAATGAAAGGTTTATTCTAAAGCCAGCTTAAATACCACAATCACTCTACCATAGAAAAGCTACCATAGAAAAATTTGAGCTGACTGTTGTATTGCAGCCCCAGCAAATAAGCCTTAAAAAAACCAAAGCCAAAATATTTTCTGGTTAGACCTGGCCACTATCATTCTCTCTACATACTGAGATAGCCTTTTCCAACCTGTTGCCTTCTAGATATGTGGAATTAGGAATTCTGGGAGATGTAATTCCAACACATCCAAAGAGCACAGATTGCAGAAAGCTTCTACACGACATACCCTCATAGACCCCTCAGCAGATATGTTAATTTAGAAAACATTTGTTTAAAAATAAGGAGACACACGCAGATCTACACTATTTGCATCTAACAAATGAACTGTGACCCCCAATTCTAAATATAGTGTGCCACACATCAATATGTGGAAAACATAAAAATTTTATAAACTAAAAATTGTGTCCCATAGATGGTAATTACAGATAATCTACCTATGATTAATTTATGCAGGCTTTTATGCCCTTTTTTGTTTCATTAAGAAGAAACAAAAGGAAAGAGAAGAAAAGATTAACACAAAGCTTCACCTAATGAGAAAGGTGGAGAAGCACCAAGGAATTTGATTTTACTAAATATAGGAATGACAATATAGGTAGTCCTTGACTTACTAAAATTCATTTAGTGACTGTTGAAAGTTACAATACCACTGAAAAAAGTGACTTATGACTGTTTTTCATACTTACAACCATTGGAGCATCTCCATGGTCACATAATTAAAATTCAGATGCTTGGCAACTGACTCATATTTATGACGGTTGCAGTGTCCAGGGGTCATGTGATCACCTTTTGCAACCTTCTGACAAGCAAAGTCAATGAGGAAGACAGGTTCACTTAACACCCGTGTTACTAATTTATCAACTGCAGTGATTCACTTAACAACTGGGGCAAGAAAGGTCATAAAATGGGGCAAAACTCACTTAACAAATGTTTCACTTAGCAACAGACATTTTGGGCTCAACTGTGGTCGTAAGTTGAGGATTGCCTGTATAAATAACCAGCTTGCCAAGTAGCATCTGACTGATAATTAAATACCTTCCTCTATCTTCCTTTTCTTCCTGAAATCAAAAGTGCCTTTTTTTCTATACAGCATCCAGGACTTTGGACCGAACATCCAATATAGCGTTGACATAAGTTGATCATAGGTTCTTTAAAGCAGTTGATCTGAAGAGTTTGCATTGCGTTCTAAAAAAAAAAAACACCAATACACCAACAAGTACAGTTGTGAAATCATTGGTATTGTTATTTTACAGTAACTATAATCTGCTACGAACCAGAAAGACATATTCTAGATCAGGAGCAGTCTCCAAATAGTATTTAAGGAGGACAGCCCTGTGGTGAGAACTTCACTGTGCTTTGTTCTCAGTTTATGCAGTACAGGTGACAAGATCAGCCTTTCTTTTTCTATCCATGTTAACACTGTATAAATGGTATCTCTCACTCAGACCATCAAAGGCAAAACCCCAGGAGCTGAATTTCTCACTTTGCACAAATGATCAATTCTGTCTGAGAACTGTTTTATCCCTTCTTCTCTGCTAGTCACTCTTCCCTGCAGTTTTAGCCCATCCTGCACTGTCTTTTGAAAGAAGATGTTAGCTAGGTGCTGTAATACCTTATAGGCGTTCTTAAATATTGACACAGTATTTAATAGTGTGTTATGTTTCAATGCAATTTAAATCACATTCTAGACATACGTTCCACAGCATGAGAGAGAAGAGAAAGAAAATGTATTCATGTTATATGTCCACCTAAGCTTATAGTTGAAATTATATGCATACATGTTTTTTTTTTTAAAAAACCCTTCATTGTGTCAAAATTAGAATGATTAATTAGAATGATTCTAGAAAATGAGTTCAATACTGTGAGCTGTGGCGGTGCAGTGGTTAGAATGCAGCACTGCAGGCTACTTCTGCCAGCTGACTGCAGTTTGGCAGTTCAAGTCTCACCGGCTCAGAGTTGACTCAGCCTTCCATCCTCCCAAGGTCGGTAAAATGAGGACCCAGGTTGTGTGTGTGTGTGTGGGGGGGGCAGTATGCTAACTCTGTAAACCATTTAGAGAGGGCTGTAAAGCACTGTGAAGCACTATATCAGTCTAAATGCTATTGCTATTTGCACTTCTGTACCTAGAGGTCTCTCGGATCTGCCTGGTCACATCTTTGGGGAAAAAAATGAAAAGAAAATGGAAGATTAGCACACTCTAGGACCGTGATGGCAAACCTATGGCATAGGTGCCAAAGGTGGCACGCAGAGCCATCTTGCTGGGCACACAAGCTGTTGGCCAACTGACCTACAGCTGAGCATGCACATGCGATAGTGCATGCACGATTGCAGAGACCCAGCTGGTCTTCGGGCCTCCACTGTGCATGTGCGCAATTGCAGCAGGAAATCCAGCTGGTATTTGGAGCTCTCCTGTGCATGCACATGCAATTGCTCATGTGTGCATGAGTGCCTGTGTGCAGCGCACGTGCATTGCATGTTCAAAAGCTGCATGCATGTGCAGATGGTGCAGTTGCACATGCAGCACATGTGGAGGAGCCGCCCGCACGTACTTTTCGGCACTCGGTAAGTAAAAGGTTCGCCACCACTGCTCTAGGACATTAACACTAGCCTTCAACATAACAGGTCTTAGGACATAATTCAGATTCAAAGGAGAAAAAGTGATTTGGTGCACAAGATGCCACTCATGCTATACCTTCCCAATGAATCCTGAAATAATCTGCATACATTCCTGGGCTCAACACAACTGCTTTTTGCAACTGCAATGTGCAACATCAGGAAAATATGTGTTAGAGGGTTTCATGGGGAAGATAAGTGTCAAAAAAAAATCAAATTGTTAGCAGGAAGTATACAATTTGGCTGCAGATGCCCTGTATGGGTAGTCCTTGACTTACAGCAGTTCATTTAATGACTGTTCAAAGTTATAATGGCACTGAAAAAGTGACTTATGACCATTTTTCACACTTATGACCTTTGTAGCATCCTCATGATTATGTGATCAAAATTCAGATGTTTGGCAACTGGTTCATACTTATGACTGTTGCTGTGTCCCAAGGTCATGTGATCCCCTTTTGCAATCTTTTGACAAGGAAAGTCAATGGGGAAGCCATATTCACTTAACAACTGTGTTACTAATTTAACAACTGCAGTGATTCACTTCACAACTGGCAAGGTCAAGCAAAACTCACTTAACAGATGTCTCACTTAACAACAGAAATTTTAGGGCTCAAATGTGGTCATAAGTTGAGGACTACCTGTACTGACAGGTACTACATGCATGTCTGCTCACATTCCAAATCAGCTTTTCTCCTTTAAATCTGAATCACTACACAGATCCTGTTATTGAAGTCTAAAAATACTTTGGGCTTTGCATAAACCCTGGAGGCATTATTCGAAAATAAACATTTTAAAAGTCTTTTATTTGGAAATGTGCCAGTGTGGTAAAGAGCTGTTTCAAGAGTGGCCGTGCCCGCTGTAGCAGTCATTTCTGAACAGTACCCATAAGATGACCTCAAATTTTGAAATGTTCCTACTGGCTCAAATATAAACCATTTCTTGGCAACCTTTGCTATTTAATGAAGCCAGATGTATACAATTAGTTTCCTCTTTCTGAACTGGGCATGTTCTATTTAGATGAGAAGAAAAATGTGATTGATTTCTCCAGTCCCAGATATTTCATAATGGTGACACTGGCTTTTATACAGTCAACAATAGCAACAAATAGCAATGGCAAAGACTTACTGTATAATAGTAACAGATTTTTTTTAAATTTCCTACTTAAGGCCAAGTTAGCTGTGATGGAAGTGATTAAAAGAACAACAAACTGATTAATGAATCAATTGCAGTTTCACCGTGGTGGAGAAATTTGCATAAAAAAAAATCTCCCTTTCTTTCTTACATCATTTTCCATTGTTGAAATATGATAATTTTAAGAAGTATTACCCAAAATATTACGGAAGTACCTCCTTCCCCCCCCCCCCCAACCACCCCATGTTGTCTTGATATACTACTGGTTTCTACCAAGTATTAATTTTTGCATCAATATCCATGTATAATAATGTCATTGGAATTGACAAAATCACCATCAATCAACTGCAAAAGGCATCTATACTCGGAACAGCTTACATTCTTGGATGATAACCATCAAACAGCAACATCTGCCTATCCTAGGTCCTTGCAAAGGACTCAATAGGTGGATAAAAACATCAAATCCAATCTGAACATCTGGCTCACTGTGCAATGAACCATAATATAATAATGTCAGAAAATAATTGATCCTGGAAGAATTGATTATCCTATCCGTTTTTGGAGGATCCTCTACTTTGAGGACTAAATTTTCTTCTGATTATTACTTTACACATGGAAGCCAGGTGCAAAATGCTCATGTAGGCTAAACTAAAGTTCATTCCAACAATTTCTTCTGACCACAGGAACTGAACTGAATTCATAGTTAGTGAATCAAATAGATAAGGTTTTTTGATGTATTGTTAACAATACCTAGTTATCTCTACAACTCAGCCACAAGTCCACCACTTGATCCAGATTCATCTTCTGCTCTACTACTCCTAGTTTGGAGGTATACTACCTAGCAGATTAGACAAGAACTTTGGCATAAACAAGTACAAATATTCTTTACTCCAGCTGGATATAGGTAAGTCCCACGTCCCATCATGATTTCACTATATGATATGAAATCTATGTTTATCTTTACTTTTCAAATACTTCCAGGTAATTCAGGGAGAATGAATGGCAGTTTCAATAGTATCATTATAGTTAGTTTGAAAAGATGGTTCTGGCAGAATCTCACAAGATATTTACTATTTATGCAGTTGGCTCTCTACTTCCTCAGACAAATAGAGAAAATAGACTATTTTCTATCAGGAATTTCTATGATTAGACTGAACAGCAGACAACTTGAGCAAGCATGTCCATGCACTTAGACCTTTTCTAAATTTCTGTATATTTTCTACCTCAGCTTTTCTGTAACCTAGGTGGCAACTTAGATCAGGTTACTCTCAAAAGAGGTTCTTAAATAGGTTTAGAAAAGTGTTTCTCCACCTAGTCCTGCTGTATCGAATATCTGGAGGAATTGTCAAAATAATAAAATCTGCATTGTGCAGATATAAAGCACCATCCTTTATATATGCATATGCTATTACAATACTGTTTTCATAATTTTCCCTCTGCCCATGTCTTTCCCGGAGCTCTTGGTGGTACTAGTATGTAGCTTAAAAGAACAATTATGGCAGAGGTGAAATTCAGCAGGTTCTAGCAGGTTCGCTAGAACCAGTAGTAAATTTTTTAAGCAGTTCAGGGAACCAGTTGTTAGAAGAAATCTCCTTTTGTTTTTTTCACTTTACAGGGTTAATCCTGTAAGGAAGGCAGGAAAAAAACATTCTGGTGTTGTTTCTAGACTAATCCTTATTTCCCTGCTTTCAGAAACTGCCCACCCTGTCACATGACCCCCAGAAACACCCACCAAGCCACACCCACAGAACATATAGTAAAAAATATGAATTCCACCACTGAATTGTGGGTCTTTCAAGGTTTCTGGTTTCACGTCAAGGTTTCTGAACTTACTGACTCCCCAAACTACTTGCTTTAGAGATAGTAAGAACAATTCATGATATGGTGAGCATGATTAAAAACAGCTTTTCAAAAGTTTGTATCCTCTAATTGCTTTGGACAAGTGCTGCTCCCACCCACCCACCCCAGTTACTAACAATACTGGTTAGATATTGAATCTTGAATGTCAAGATTTGTGGAAGATAGCCTCATGGGTTAGGTAAGAGCTTTGTCAGCCTTGAACACTGACTGCTGCTGCTAGATGGAAAAGCTTTTCATTTACTAGAAGGTAACTTCTCTTAGTCTTAAAATATTGCTTGGAAAATACTAATCTGGTGATGGAACCCAAAGGAAAAAAACTATATTTAATCCTTAAAATCTCCAGAGAGAAGGGAGGTAAGTCTGGGCTGAAACTTCTAATGCCACTTGATGGACCACTGGGACAGCACAAGAAAGAATGGCTTCCTACAGTTTCTATGATGAAAAAGCCCTTCCCATTATGAAGCATTTCCAGATTTATTGAACAATAAACATAATTCCTATTCAGCACAGATCCTTAGTTGGGCATTACAGGAGTTATAGTCCAATAGATCCAGAGGACATCACACTGGAGAATACTGTCCCAAAGGTGTTTTTTCAGGAGGCAACTGGACTTTCTTGTTTGATTTTTAAGACATTTTGCTTCTCATCCAAGAAGCCTCTTCAGCTTTGACAGGATAGTGGGGAGTGGAAGGATTTATATTCCTGGCAGACCGCTGGTCATTTGCATCCTTTGAGAGGATTGTTGAAACACTTGGAGATTTATCTGTGATCTCAGAGTCACCTGAGTAGTGCTCCTGATTCCTGTAGTCTGCAATTTTTTGTCTGGAAATCCATTCCTACTCCCACAGCATTCCAAGGGTGTTCATCCCAAAGACATTGTTCTCCAATTGTAGAGATTCTCAGTCATCCAGGCCATGGTTGTCCCAAAGGTGCTTTTTCAAAGGTTCTTTGATGAGAAGCAAAAAGTCTTCGAAAGAAAAAACAAGAAAATCCAGTCGCCTCCTGAAAAGCACCTTTGGGACAACCATGACCTGGATGACTGAGAATCTCTATAACTGGAGAACAATCTCTACAATTGGAGTCACTGAGTCAAAGTTACTATTAACAAGCAAACAGGTAGATGTGCTGCAGCTTTCATTATTTTCTCCTGAATCTAGGTAAAGAGCTTGGCATCCTCTGAGCCAGGTGACTGCTGCAATCCAAGGCATTCACAAGAGGTAACAGGATCTTTCCATGACTCATCACTGCTGCTGATCTGACAAACTGTTGATTCCATTGATAAAAGCCTTTAGGCACTGAGCCAAATCTGTTTGGTTCATTCATAGAAAGTAGAGCTGGGGAAAAAGAAATCGACTAGGCAGCAGGCCAGAAAACAGAATCCAAGCTAGTCTCTGGTGATCAGACAAAGCTCTTGGTTATCCAGGCAGGAACTTGGAGGGGCTGTAGCTCAATGATGAAACACCTGCTTTGCATGCAAAAGGCCCCAGGTGTGAGTCTCTGATTCTCCAGTTAAAAAATCCTTGCACTTCAGGTCTGGGGAGGACAATGCTTTCAGATGAGACACAGCAGGATAGCCAGAGGAAGATTTATTAGCAATTGGAAAGAATTTCTCACATCTAATTGCTGCAAATATACAAAAGCCTCCCCCACCTCTCTTTTCTCTTACATAAATTAGGCTGCTGAAGTCAAGAAAGTCTGGGTAGAAAGCAAGTGGATGTTTTCAGTGAGGATTCTGAACTGTGATTCTGTTACTGTGAAAAATGTTAAAAGTTCTCATCTGTAGTATTTACTCAAGATGTGTACCAACACATTGTTTTTAACCTATTGTATTTATACGTACTACAGCAGGAGTTCCCAACCCCTGGGGTATGGACTGGTAGTGGTCCATGGCGTGTTAGGCCAAGGTGCTTTTTCAAAAGGCTTCCTCTGTTTTTCCTTGAAGACATTTCACTTTCTTTCTTTTTTCTTCCCATCACTTGAGAATTAATTGAAAATCCCTGACTGGGAATCTTGGAAAACTTTCTCTTCTCTCATCCTTCCAGGCACCAAGGAAGAAAGATATGTTTTTCTTGCAGGATTCAGTGATCTCATGAGATTTTGGTTACTTTATTTATTTATTTTTATTTTCAGTATTATTTTTCCTGCCAGATCCCATTCCTGCAGTCTCCTTGTGGACTATCAATAATCATCAATAAATAGGGAACCATTGGTTCAGTTCACTACATCCGGTTGCAAAATAATTCAGGGTGTATTCCTTAAGGTTCTTACTCTAGTGCAGTGGTGGCGAACCTTTTTCTTACCAAGTGCCGAAAAGTACATACTTTGCGTGTGCCATCCGCACTAGCGTGCAGCTCCTCCACCTGTACTGCATGTGCAACCACATCATTTGCGCATGCATGCAGCTTTTGCACATGCAATGCATGTGCACTGTGTGCAGGCACTCACACACACATGAGCAATTGCATGTGCATGTGCAGGAGAGCTCCAAAGACCAGCTGGATTTCCTGCTACAATCACATGCATGCTCAGCGGAGGCCCGAAGACCAGCTGGGTCTCTGCAATCGTGCATGCGTGCATGCACAATCACATGTGCATGCTCAGCTGGAGGTAAGTTGGCTGTCAGCTTGTGTGCTCAGCAAGATGGCTCTATGTGCCACCTGTGCACCTGTGCCATAGGTTTGCCATCACGGCTCTAGTGAATATGTCTTTGTAAAATATCAGTCTTGTTAGACAACTTGTGCATCATTGAAAAGTATGACATAAATTAAGTGGCTATCTGTAAGCCACAGGCCACAACTAAATGGATTTCAGAGAGGTCAAGGGCTGCAACATGTACGGTACACCAATAACATAAATGGGTAGAGCCATTACATATATTTTTGTTGAACTTGGATTTTCCTTTAGGAATGTGGGATTCTTAAAGCCACATTACTTATTTTATGTTTATTTTTTTTATTTGCTCCTACTTCAAATCAGTAGGAAGCCGAAATGCAATAGTGCAGTCAAGAACAGGTGTTGGATCAGTGCCTACACCTGATGTGCATACCATAGATACACAATTAATTAAAAACACCTCAACAAAGGTTCAGATTGGCCATGATAACGAATTTAAGTCATTGGATGAGGGCTCATTGCCTCATTTTGCTGTAGAGTATTGATTATTGCCAATTGCTGGCTATTATTTCTTTAATGTACACTTTTATGAATTAAAAAAGAGTCACAGAAACAAAAGCAACAGAGAAAAATAATGAGGAGTTGTAATTGTAAAGGAGGTATGTAATTGGGGGAAGGGGGAGGAGGCAGCTGTATTAACCATCTGCCAGACTGCTAAAAACACCCACTTAAATAACTGTTTACAAAACTGCGTGATTTGTGATAGTCGAAACACAGACGCTTTCAGTGGAGCAGAGACCATGAGATGCTAACGAGGATCTGGGGAAGGGGAAAAGCATATTCTTTTAGGAATAATATCCTTCTGAACCACAGGATTTCCTGCATGCCTCTATTAATAATTGAAATAAATTTAAATAGTCAGTAGCTTTTGAAATGTTGATGGTGTTCAAACAAACCTGGACTTGCTGTGGGTTTCCAGGGTCTTGCAATGCGTATAAGGGAGGAATTGGCTGAAGATGGATTGACATTAATGGTTGACTACTGAGTGACTTGCAGTACGTCAAGTCAACAAGGGTTTCTGATTCCCAATCATTTCACAATAATAAGTCAAATTACAAAGAAAACAACATTCTTTGACATGCCTGACATTCTTAGGCCTCAGTATTCCTCAATGAATTCCATTATTGTCTTTGCCCAGATTCTGCTGGCTGTCATTTGAATTATAGTCTATGTCAGTGTTTCTCACTGTCATCAACTTTAAGATGGACTACAACTCCCAAAATTCCACAACTAGCATTGACTAAGTCAAATAAAGATTTTTGATTCTTCATCCAGGTTACTCCATGCAGTTTGTAAGGCAAAATAGGAAAGTAGTTCCATTTCCTGAATTATCATTTTGCCT
Source organism: Myanophis thanlyinensis (assembly GCA_017656035.1). Lineage (NCBI taxonomy): Eukaryota > Metazoa > Chordata > Lepidosauria > Squamata > Homalopsidae > Myanophis > Myanophis thanlyinensis. Next base: position 11,791 of record JAEANM010010898.1, read on the forward strand.
CTGTCTCCAGATCAAATCCTATATCATTTTTTTCCTTGGTAGATTGTTTGACTTCTAATAAGTCAACGTTTCAAAAGCTATTGGTTTCTAATAAGAAAATAAGTAGATGGTGTAACCTTGAGATCCTTCCTAGTTCTATCATAAACTACAAACACATTTGAGCATCTTAATGCATTAATAGATCTACCTTAAAAAATAGCACTTTCCTTAGAAAAGACCCTATGAGTTTAGAATGGGAGAGAATCTGCTCTCTAAATCATTTTGGAATGATCTTATTACCCTGAAAATGCCTGCAAAATATAAACCTGTTGTGCCAAGCAGCCTACAAGTTTAGACTGTCCAACTTTGTCTCTAAGGATTCAAAATCAAACTGACTTTCTTGCCCTGTAGAAATGAAAAACCTTAAAAGAAGGTACTGTAGGATCATTTTATAGAAGAGTGTCCTCTTTACTGAAAACACAGTCATATTTAGATGGCTCAGAATCTGTAATAGAACTTAAATTTAGGCTGCAAGGGCAGGTAACCTATAGTACTCTGGATGTTACTGAATTATAGTGCCCAACATCTCACCCTGCTAATTTTTGAAGGATGTGGGAGCTAGACTGTAGCAATATATGTAATGTCACATATTGCTTATACCTGCCATTTTTTTTATTAAGTGAGATACATAAAAAGGATGCCGAGGAAAGACTTTTTGAAACCAACATGGAAATTTTAAAGTCTGCCTTAATAATAGCAATTTATCCTTCAAAGCCCATCCTAAACCACTAAACTTGGGGGTCTTGGGCTGCAGAACACACCAATTCTATCTCTCAGTTGGGTTGTCCTTTGCCCAGTTCTGATGGAGTTAGTCATCTGAAAAGTCCATTCAAGAGCCAATTAGATGTAATGGTTATGATGCTTGACTAAAAACCAGGAGATCATGAATTCTGGCCTTCTCTTAGGCATAGAAGTTATTAGCCATGATTACCTATTGAAGAAAATTGTTTCTGATCCTTGCTCAGTCAAAAGTATTTGTGATGTCATAACCTTTCTTCAAGGGTAAAATAATTAATTAAAACAAAAACCTCTCCTTCTTCTGTTACTTTATTAGAATCCAGACAATGATAAACCACTGTGACCATGTACTGCTACATCAATATGTATAACTATATACAAATCTAAATACAGTTTTGCAGACCTATTATTCACTTCTAGGCAATGATAGGCATTTTTCTCCCAACATCTTTCAAGCATTAAGACTCATTAGCTGTTCAGCATGGCTGTACTGATACATCTGGGTAATTTGGGTTTTAACACTTTAAAGGTGCTGTAATGAATTCAGCAATGAGGCCCAGAGCTTACTGCCAAAGTATGATGTACAATTCCAACTAATTTCCTTTGTATTTACTGTGATTATTCTCGAGGGCAAATCTTTATGGAACCACAATCTTTGCACAAGTGAAGTGTAACAAAAGGTGTGGGAGAGCCCACGTTTTTCTAAAATACAAAAATAGGGCTGAATCTAAAAGAATCCAACAAAGACAAAACCTATTTTATTGTAGCAGAAAATGCATAAGGAATGTGTTATGTGGAAGCATTCAACGTGAACTGATGAGTGCAAAGATTTTACTCCCAGAGCAATTATATTAAAGTAGATTGAGAATCAGAAAATCTCTTTACCTCAGATAAAATGTTGGCAAAAAGCCCAACAGAATTGTTACAAATAGTCATTGAACAAATGGTCATCCTCCTGCCTTGATATGATGATGACAACTGGGCAGAAAAAAATGCAACTTAATAAAAACAGCTGCTTCTCCTCTTTCCTCCACTCAATTTTCACAAAACAGAAATGTTATCTGTGAGCTTTACTATTGCTCTTACAAAGTTACTATAACCTCAGAAGAGATTGGCTGGGCATTCCATCGGAGTAGAGAAAACCCTTTTAACTTCTCTTATGAAATATGAACAATGATCAGCAGTCGTTTCCCACACACCTGCAATATGACTCACAGGCCTATTATTAAACGAGAAATCTAGTCTCACTACAGCTGACTGGCTATTAATCCTTCATCAAAGAGGATACCCTCTTGTTTTGTGTAAAAGAATGTTCACATTCATGATGGAAACAGAACATTTCAGACGTCGGGAAATCCACACTTAACCATGATTATACTAAAAGGTAACCAGTAACCAGTAAAAAAGGACTCTTAGGGACAATCAATGCTTGCAAGACATTTTCATCCATCTTCATAAATTTATCCCACCTCTATACCCATAGTGATCCCCCCCCACCTCCTACTCACCCAGTTTGCTTCTGCCCCTTGTGATTCATGTTTCACAGTATAATTTATTGATTTCCTGAGCTTATAGACTGCTAAAAGTTCAGTCAAATGTCTCTATAAATGGGGACAGGCACTATCTACTGGCTTGCAAATACATGAATCAGAGTAGACGGCACAATTTTCTTTCGAGGATTTTCCTGTGTTCTGCAGAAGGTTGCACTAGATGAACACTATGTTCCCTTCCAACTCCACAATTCTATGAATCTACGATTTTGTGGTTTTGAAGTGTAGATGAAGAGGAACATATTTCTTTCAAGATATTGCAAAGGATAAAAACTAAGGATTAGCAGCGTATTGCTTGCAAAGTGTGAACTCCACTACTGAACTGTGATTGCACTGCAAAATACCTTCTCCTGTTTTTTATTTTTAATTTAATTCACTTCTTTGGATTGTAGAGTGCTTGGGGATAGTGAACATAAATGAAAAGAATCTATTTAAAGTATGAGGTGGATTAACTGCTGTACAATTAGCATTTTTAATGTCAAGGGCCACCAACATAGCTGCAGAGCCTCTCAGAGTCTTGGTTTTAAAGGGGCAGGGGTTAGCAATTCTGGCTCTTGAAACAACCTGCTTAGAAGATGCAAAAAAAGAACCAGTAAGTATTTTCAATTGTAAGTATCTCTTTCACTTAATAACTTATCAACCTTCCCATAATATTCCTTAGTTTAATACTATGAATGGGTCTATTATTGTTTTATTTCATTGAGGTTTATACCCTGAAGCATCAGTGCTAAATACTTACAAGAAAAATAAAAATAAATAAACACCTGGCAGTAAAAAAAAAGGTAATGTGTAAAAACAGCAGGCTCCTACTGCAGAGAAAAAATATCTTCCAACTAGTATTAAAACATGATTATAGTTTTACACCACAGATTTCAAATGGGACATACTCCCATCTACATTACAAAACTGCACCCTAAAATCCTGGGGATTTTTTAGTTTGCACCCTGCATTCAACTGACACACTGGTGACAAGGAGTTTCCCAAAGAAGACACTTTGAAGGCAGAATCCACACTGGAAACATTAATAGATGCTAGATGAATCAAAAGGCCACCCAAGACAGAAAAGGGAAATTATTAGGTGCATTTGGTATTTTGAAACCAAATCATAGTCACTCTCACCCAGACACTATTATGGGGGAAATTCTGGCTGCTCTATTACAGGTATATGGGAGTGGTCAATCACTAAATATCCAAAAGGCAGCTTTGCAAGGAGCCAAAAAGAAGCCAAGGAGTAATCTGGGAAAAAAATAATGGCCAGAGGCATTGTCCTGGCTAGCAAGTTGAGGATATATTGTACCCAGAGTTTCCAACAAGCTATTACTGGAAACCCTCTACATAAGACATGACTGGAGTAGCAGGAGCTGCTTCTTCTTTTTTTTTTTTAAATAATTTTATTTTTTATAAAAACACAAAGAAAACAAAAAAAAAAACATAAA
>JAEANM010010899.1:0-15553 GCA_017656035.1 Myanophis thanlyinensis
AGCAAAATAGTTTTCGAGAGACCCTTTGTATCTTGGATTTTTCTTAACATGAAGCATTCTTATCTAGAGGTACCACTCTAGAGGTATTTATTTTTGGTACCACTAAAAATATTGGCCTTCTCCTTTCCTTTACAACATTATAGCCAGTAATGTGGAGTGGTAGATCATGTTGTTGTAAGTATTTAAGATAACCTTCCTTAACTTGGTGATATCTAAATTATAGCGCTACAATACAGTATGTCTATAATGTATCTAGATGATAAAAAGTTGGACAAGGGTGTTTTTAATCATTGCTGAGTTCCTGATTGGCAAATGATTTTTACTACAGCAAAACCTACATCACTTGTAACACGTACTGTAATTTTTTCTGACTTTAAATAATTATGATAGAAATTGTATTTAGACTGTTGCATTTTGGAAAAAAAAACTTTCTTGACATAGTAACTAAATCATGTTACCTATGAATAAGAAAGCTTTACATTGTGTTTGAAATCCATGAATTTGCACTTCTTCTACAGCTTCCTTATATAAATATCATCAAGTATATAACTTGTTTCAATCTGAGAGCCCTTTGAGTGACATGTTGTAGATTAGAACAAATAATTTTAGTTATTTCAATTAAAGAAGATGAATTATTGTCCACACATTTATTTTTCTTTCTGTTAAATTACATGGCCCAGGTAAATATCCTACTTTAGAATTACAATACTGGATTAACTCTTTGTTATCTTTGAAGAGACTGAAGATTAATGGGATTAAAGGATAAATTAGATGTAATGCTGAAAATATATGTGACATCAGACAAAAAGTCCTTTATTACTGATGAAAAATCTTATGGTGTTTGCAACATAACAGGAATGGAAGGGTACAGTTCTCTTCTCTTGCTAGCTGAGAACAATTTTCCTTACAAGATTCCAGACCACAAAGAAGTAATCCAATAGAAATGAAATTATAAATCATAAATATCATAAATATCATAAATCAGATCATTAAGGAACTGACTTGGGTGAGAAGGGCTCTGCATATTGGAAGAAAAGAGATAAATTTCCAGTCCCCCAATTTCTCCTGTAATTAATTAAATTATAATCAAAACCTGAAGCTACATCATGCATATGAAACATATTAAGGAGCAATTATTAACAATTTGTCCCTTAGACTGATGTGACCTTAGTAGCAGTGAAGTCATGGATGGTTGTGTTCTTTTTTCAATTGTTAGAAAGAACATTTCTTGTCAGGAAGCCACATAAACATTACAGCCATTGCTTTGAAGTCCCTTTCTGGGAACACACATGAATGTAAATACTCTTAAATGTAAATAATCTTATCTAGTTGAAAAACTCTCTGCCCTCCATGCTATTACAATGATGTCAAATGGAAACACAGTGAAATAACATTCTTCTGAAACAATTCAGTGGATATTTGCAAAACTGACCCTTCCATACAACACACATGAGTTAGAAAGTATACTGCTCATATGGAGAATACAATAGTTATACCAAGCGATACATTCATGATCAATACAATCTGTGTACACTGATATGTAAACCCTATTATGGATAATATGACTTTCTCCCAGCTAGGTGTCTAAACATTGCTTTCTGCAGTTGCTTTGCTGACACTAATAGTGAAGCAGAAATAGCATGTGCTGCTTTTTCACTTAATATTGCCTGTCCTATATACTTTTATTTAATGGACTTAATACTAGCGAGCATGGAGAAACTCACAGTACACTTGCAACAAAAAACATAAAACCGTTATACAAATAAAATGGTGGATCAAAGAACAACATAGAACAGGACTGCCACACCCACGTCCAGTTTAGTGAAGGCGGGAAAGTCATGATACATCATGTGACACCACCATGATGATGCAAGTTTGATACCCCTGGCATAGAAAAATAAAAACAGAAAAATGATAGCCATAGGTGGTGCCAACCAGTCATAGCAACACATCATAATTGAAAAGTCCTATGGAAGAGTTCTCTTTAGTCTTACAGAATGACCTCAAGATTGGTGCTAACTAGTCCTAAACGAAGGAAGAGTGGTGGCTGACACAGAAAAATATATTTATTGATCTCCATAATGTTTACATCTTTTTATATGGAACATTGAGCATTTCCAAGTGGATCTTAATATCTTAGAGATTCATACAGAGAGCCTCTATACAAGAAACCAGCAGAGATTTCTTAGTGGTTGGAGGTAGTCTTGCATTACTGTTGGGTACTTCAGGGTCAGCAATGATTTCTGATGAAGCTGTATATGTTTAAATCTTAGAATGAAATTGTATCTTCCTTTTGGCTAATGCTCCTATAAAAATTGTTAAAATCAAGCATCCTTATGCTTTGGTGAACATAATCTATCCTCCCACCCACTCAGATTTTAGTCTTGCACGGTTTCATATGTCATCAATATTTTGTTAGAAGCATATTATGATGGACTATTAAATCCATGAAGATTTTATCAGAACTTTATTTCAGAAGTTACTTTTAAAGGTTGAATATCTTTTAAAGATGAACTCCAGATTTAAACTTTGATCGAAGGTAAAATGTATTTTCAGTTGCCGTTCCCCTTTTGCAGAAAAGCATTGTTATGTGAAGTTACATTTTTAGTGTCTCATAAATGCCATGTCAGAAGAGCACATAACCATGATTAAGTATCTCTCTTTTTGGATTATTCTTAGCTTGTTCCAGGTGCAGAATCTCAACCGCCAGTTCCTGGATCTTCACCAGGAGAAGATGACAGATCAAAGTCAGCACCAACTTCCCCGTGTGATCAAGGTTCATCAACATATATTTTCTCCTAATAAATAAATTGCATTTACCTTAACGTTTTGACTAAATGATGTCATTTAAAAATGCAGCTCCATCCGTTCTAATTTAACAGAACATTCAACCTTTAAACAATATCATAATTTGAATCAGTTAGCCTTCAGTTTACTCACTCATGCCCTTATCACTTCACAGTGTGACTATTGCAGTGCAGTCCTTGAAGATCTTCCAACCCCTGAAAGCTTCAGTTGATCCAGAACATAGTGGAGCAAGCAGTGATTGCCTTGTCTCAGCACCCTAATCTCTGCTTCTTAAGCTATATTGCTATTGTGTTGCCAGGTGTAATTCAAGGTTATCACCTGTGAAGCTCTACCTGGCATAGCATCTAGCTATTTGCAGGACTATCTGTCTCCTGTGATTCCTGCCTGCCCAATATGATCTGGCAGAGTGGGCATACTTCAGATCCCATCAATTAAGCAGTGTCATTTTTTGGGATCCAGGAAGCATATTTTTCTTTTAGCATTGTCCCCTTTTGCATTGTATAGCTGTATATATTGTATATATCCCATGCTGATGAGATTCTAAAAACTCTTAAAATCTTGTCTGGACCCAACACTGTAACTGTTTTTAAAACATCCCAATAATTAAACCATCAATTATTGGGTTCTAATAATTAATAGTCTCAAACAAGAAAAAGCAGTGCTTGGTAGTGTCTTTTGTGTGTTCACAATGGTTGGGGTCAAGAGACAAATAATTATCTCACAACTATTTCTTCTTTTTTTAATGATCGAGTTTAGAGTTTTTATTTGCATTTAAATTTCAAAATGGCAGAAAATTACACCACCAGTTGTCAATAATAATAGTCAGAAAACATTTTAGAGGTATAGGTAGCCCTGGGTCTTCAGTTTATCACTGCTGCCTTAAAATGGCAAAACAACAATTCTACGTCACATGCTAAGTCTCTAATGTTTAATGTCAGGGAACCCTTTAGGGCACTGAACCTCCCAAAGGAATTCTGGAGCACAGCCAAAATCTGATAGGCTGCTCTCTACTTGAGAAATACATTTTCCCACAAAATTCATTTGTTTTCTGCCCCTAGACCAGTTTCAAATTCAGTCAAGAATGTTTGTGTGAAATTGGGAGCCATAACCTCTCATTCTTTGTGCCTCAAAAAGCATCTGATATAATTCATTTGTCTCTAAAATTAATACAAAATCCTGCAGAGGTTTTTGTAAAATATCTTGCCTGACAGTGCTGTTTTTTGTCTTCCCACAGAAATCAAAGAGCTTGAAAATAACATCAGGAAAGCATTATCATTTGACAATCGGGGAGAAGAACATAGGGGAGCAGCAACAAGCTCAGCTGATAACCAGCTTAACACACCCGGGGAGAATGGGGAAAATGGAGATGTCAAAGCTCAGACAAAGCGAATGGGCCTGGAGGAATTTAACTTCATTAAAGTATTAGGAAAAGGCAGCTTTGGAAAGGTGAGCAGCCTACAAAGGCTACTTGGGGTTTTCTGGTTACTCGCCTTATCATGATTCCTAAGCTGAAAATATTACAGGCTTCTCATGTAGACTAGACAGGAAACATGATCAGATGATCCAATTTTGCTTTACTGTAAGGACACATTAACCAAATTTTACAAGTCTGAAACTAGAGGTGTCCTACCATCTCCGTTACAGTTTGAGAAGTTTGGGAGGATTCTTTCTAAGCCTCTCTTCATCTATTATCCTGCTGCAGACTATGGTGTCTCTTATGTAACTGTTTCTTAGGCAGCATCTCTTCATCCTGTCTCTCTAAGTCTTTCTCGTGTACCATTACAATTACGGTGCACAGAAAAATTCTTTGTCACATGAAATTATTGCAACTTCTGTTTTGCCAAAACCAGCCTTGGAATAACATATGAAGAAAGAGCCACATACGGGGCTTTATAAAAAGCAGTGAGCAGGAGAGCAAATTATATTATATAAATTACTATTCATTTTAATTAGTTTGGTTATTTTATTATTATACTTTAACACATACATACACATTTATAGCAAGGAGAAGAGATACATGAGACCTCAATTTTGCTGACATTTTAAAATCTGTTAAATCCATTTTATTCCGCATGTCTTTGGCAGCTCATTCATTGCTATACATCATTGGCCTTAATTTATGTTTTGGTTTTTTTTATTCCTACATTATTTTTTCTTTCTTTGTTTTTGCTTTTTGTTCTTTAGGATAAGATTATTTGTGGATGTATATATAATGTATATTAAATAAATAAATAAATAAATAAATAAATGTAAGAACATGGATGTGTTGTCCACATATATATAATAATAGTTGCAATACTAGAACAAGCAGCTTTCTCCAATCCAGTTCCTTCTCTCCCTCCCTTCCAGCTGCCTTCCCTCCCTCACTCCTTCGCTCTCTTATTATAATGTCCCTTCATACCATTAACTATCATACCTGTGTGAATAGGCAAGTTGCTATGGTAAAGAGGAATCACTTGATTACAGGCTGTTCCAATACAGGCTTTTGGTAGGTATATAATGTTGCTAAATTTTGAACCTGGCTCTCATCTGCAGCAAAAACTAAGTCCATATTGAATGTAGATTGGTTCTGATAACATCTTCATATGTATTGTGAAGTATATATGTAAAGACTAATTTATATGCCTTTCAATGTCTTTGGTGATCTCATTTGTTACTAAATACTGATATATTTTGACTACATAATTAATTAAAGAACACTATTTACAGTGGTGGGCTGCTGCCGGTTCAGACCCGTTCTACTGAACTGGTAGTTCCAGCCATCAGCTGACCCTGCCCACCTAGCCTCACCCTATCCTGTTCTATATCTCTTTATTTCTGGCTTAGCTGATTTGCGCTGCACAGCTGATTTCTGTGCTTCCACACTGTTCTACTCACCGGGGCTGCCTGATAAGGTATAATAAGCAGCTTATCTTGAAATTGCTGTATTTTAGAAGCTGCATGTGCTCACAGAACCGGTTGTTAAATTATATGCAGCCCATCACTGCCTATATATGCATGTCCAATAAATTTATTTGCAATTGCTTTGTGTGGATGTGATCCGTGGGACATAGATCAACTAATGGACTATTTGTGAATTCATCACACACAATGACTTTGCAGAACTCTACAGTGGTCTGTCTATTCAGTTTATATAGCTAATACCTATGGTAGTTTGATTATCCCAGTTAAACTTTCATTCAGAGACTGGGTTTTGTGATGCAAGGAATATGCAAACTATTTGACTCAAACTTACTGAGGAGGAAATTCACATCATGCCCTATCCATTCATGAATAAATGGATAACAGTCATGCAGCCAGAAGCAGAAAGACTCGGTATAGTAAAGGGAAGGTGAATATTGAACCATGTTGGCAAAGGGCCCAAAGTTTGTGGCTCCTGCTTGTAAGACTTGATAGAGCAGGCTTGCTATCTGGTTTACTTGCAAAATTTTATAAATCTTATAAATCTTATGTGCCTTGATCCCTGCCTTCGAGGGATGTCTAATGGAACTGAAACCAGAAATTTATCACAGGTTCAAAGTAGAACCATTGTGTCTATCCTTGGCTTTCTAATTAGTGCCAGAAATCCTGAACTACAAATATTTATATGTGTATGCCTGTATCCTTTCCCTGCTGGCTTATAAGAAGTAGCCACTAAAGATAAAAAATATATTCTTTCTTTTCATCTTCCTTTACAGTTACTCAAAATTAGGTTTATTTTTAAGAATAATGCATTAATAACAATAGAAACCCTCTACTCTGAGTGTGTGAATGGGCATATTGCTATTGATTTACTCTCATCTATAGCAGCTGTCCAGAAGTCATTGGAACATGTACAAAAAAATTCTTCATGGTTTATCATACACAAGAATTTCTGCATATCTACAATTATAAAGATACCCTGACAATAAATGGGTCTACTTGTTCACACAGATACTAAACTTTATGATGAATACTGAATTTGGCTCTATATCTTTCATGAAAAGCTGATTCTTGGAGATGACACTGCTTACCTTTCTATACTGAGCTCACGGGTCTAAGTCAAACTATATCTTGAATTGTTAAGTGATATGTACAGATCTGTTTGTAGTTAGACAGATAGATAGATATTGTTCATAGGACCTTTGTAAAATATTTTGCTTCAAGGTGCTTGTGATGGTTTATTTTCCTCCAGTTGTTATTAGTGTAACCTTTGAAAGGTGTGCAATGTATTTTATAAATGAGACCTTGTCCTCGATCCTAGGTCATGCTGGCGGAACTCAAAGGTAAAGATGAAGTATATGCTGTGAAAGTGTTAAAGAAAGATGTCATTCTTCAAGATGATGATGTGGACTGTACAATGACCGAAAAACGGATTCTGGCATTAGCACGAAAGCATCCTTATTTAACACAGCTCTACTGCTGCTTCCAGACCAAGGTAAGCCATCTAGATCTATCCCATACCTAACTACTGGTCTGGTCAAAGGGTTTAAGTCTCCTGTGAGCTGGATGATACTCCCCGCCTAGATGGTCATACAGTTAATAATTTATTTATGCCTTCACATTTGCAGTTGTCAAAATATGTAGGAGGGGGGGGGGGGTTAGATGTCTGGAAGATAAATTATGAAATGAAAATATTTTAAATGATACCTTTAAATACATAATTAAGTGCAAAGTTGCATTCTCATTTTAAACGGAGAATAGCAATGGAACAGAATAATGGGTTTTGTGTATCTTGCATGAAGCTTGAGTGTCTGTCTCACATCTGATGGCAATATGGATTGGTGGAAGACTAATTCATCTATTCCCAGAGAGGAGTTGATTCCTAATGTTCTCTCAAGGTTGTTTTTTTGCTGAAGGTTGCTTTCATTTGTCTATAGTATGAACTTTTAAGTACAACTTCCTTTCTTTGTTAGACTTTTCTTCATTTAGACATTGAAAACTCATTTTCTAAACCATATTTATAAAACTATTTCAGTGATTCTACAATCTACCACCTAATTCTGTATTGTAAACTCCTTTAAAAATGAATTTACGTCTAAGATTTTAATATAAAAATAAATATATTGTATTACACCTGAAATGCCAGAAGATGGCACTAAAGATATAAAAAGGAGAATTCTTTGTCAGTTCTATTCTGTTTCTCCTTTTGAAATTGTTATGTAACTTCATAGAAATATTGGTAAGCATGGCATTCTAAGCAAATTGTACTTCTAAATATTCAGAATAAACAAAGTTTGTGATTTTTTGGGTGTGGGCTGGCAAAATGTCACTTTAAAGCCCTGGTGCAAGAGAAATGCAAGCATTCCAACCTGGTTTATCTTGGGTGTAAATTTGAGTATTCTGCCTCTAGGAAATGGCAGGTGACATGGGCCTCAAGAACAAATAGATATAGTCTAATATTAAAGATCTGAAAACTCTTGTATCTGAAAAAAATGTGATACTTTTAAACCTGGCTGAGGTCACGGCCTTTTTTAAAAAATCTTTTGAAATCTACATACCTCATTTGTAGTAGATACAATAATATTCCTCAGAAAAGCATAATACTTGGTAATTTATATAGCTGCATGAATCTTTCTGATGCTTCACATATATGAACTACAGTCTTGTAAGGCAGATCAATATTCTGCAATATCTATGATTTTTCCCACATATTGGGATATGTGGTTCGGCTGTCTAGTGAAAGAATTATTGGGGGCCTATTTGAATTGAAGGCATTCCAAATCACAGCCCTAACTATTATAGTGCATAATTAAAACCAGGCTTAACATCAAGAGGCCATGGCTGTCTCTGAGTGAGAAGGTCTCAGGCTAATAATGCTAAACAGGTGGGAAAATGCCACTTTTTTTTTATTCAAGGGTGGAATTGTCTTTATTCCCTTATATTTTTAATAACATTTCATAGTGCATTTGCTTTATTATATTAATCCAGTTGCAGGTCCCAGACTGTAGCATCCTACATCCTTTTTTTTCTGTTCAAAATTATAGGGAACAGTGGTGCTGATTTCAGCCATGTGATTAGAAGGCAGTCCCAGAAGTGTGAAATGAATTAGGGGCCTTAAGATGTCCACCATGCACTAATAGTAGCTAGTAAAAATACTGTCTTACAGAGCAAAAATGGCAGATAGAAGACAGCTCCAGAAAAGCTGTTGTTGTCTCTGGTAACCTTTAAAGGACTTTTGCTGACACCAGGACTGAAATGATGAGGCTTTAACGATTTGTTTATAGATTAAGAGATGGAATATGGGAAGGATCATTTGCTGTATTTTAAGTGACATTACTAAAATTGTTTACATGCTGTGATGAAGGGAAAGTCATTTCTTTTTATAATTTCTTTTCCTTTACTATATTTTTATTTTTCTTCCTTTTCTTTTTTCTTTTCTGTACCTTCCATGGTTCTTTTTATTCTTTTTTAAAGTTTATATTGTTTTTTTATTGTGCAATTGCAATTTTTAAGAAAATTACTCATAAAAAATAAAAATTGTGGTCAATACCAACATTGGTATCTGGCATTCTAGGAAAAAAACCAAAAAGATTAAAATTTCAAGGATAAGTGCTGAAGCTTGCTTTTTAACATTCTTTAATTAAAACAAACTGATGATGTTACTTGGGTTGGTTAATGAAATGACTGCAGTAAAACAGCCAACCTCAGAGTGCACCATAGATACCCACCCTTAAAACAAACAAAAATAATATTGTCAAAACATTTTTGGTTGTCTTCTACCAGGTAGTTGCCAGCTATCATTTTAATGTATCCACAGTGCCCTTAGTCCTTTTATTCATTATGGGTGAAATAACAAAATCACATGTCCAAGGTCACTCAACTTCTGGAATTTTGGAAGGAAAGAAAGATGGCAACTATAAACTATTAGGAGAAATGTTTTTCTGCATCAATATCCATTTGGAGCCTGAGGACATATTTGATTTTTTGAGAGCATGTTGTGGGTTCTCCAAGAAGATGCTGCTGCGTGGTGCATAAACCAACCACCCCCATTCTCAAATTCAAATTCAAATTTTATTGGTCACATACACAGTCATACATGGTATGATATGCAGTGAAATGCTTACACAGCCGCCCACGACCACGGGTAAGTTAGGGCAGAATGGGAGGGGTAGGGTAGGGAGTAGGTTAGGAATAAATTGGGGGTAGTTGGGAAGGTGGGTATGTCGTGTATGTGTAGATACAATCGTGGTTCCTGTTATAGACCTGAGTGTTCTTGTGGTTCCTGGTTTAGTGTCTGTATTGCCTGTGGAAACAAGATTTTCCTCATTCTTTCTGTGTTTGCCTTCAGAGAGCGAAAACGCTTTCCTGACCGCATCATGGTAAACAGACTATTGTTAGGGTGGCTGGTGTCCTTTGCTATCTTCTTAGTTTTGGTCCGGCAACGTTTGTTGTAGATGGAGTGCAGTTCGGGGAGTTTGTTTTTAAGCACAAAGAGATTATAGTCCAATCGTATCTTGTCTCTGTATTTTTTTCTAGCTAGGAGAGCACATCTGAATAAACCACAGGGGCATTTTCATTGTTTGAAAAACCAGGGGTAGGAAATCCATGCTGGTTCAGGAATTCTGGGAGTTGAAATCCACAAGTCAAAATGGGGGCCATAGTTCCCCACCCCTGTCCTAAACCAACCTATGAGGTCTATATTAAACTGAGAGGACATTCCTGAAGATAAAGATTGTTCTAGCATATGACACTTGGTTCAAGTCAAAGTAATCTTAGAAAAAATGAAATAGGCTGGGTCTTTAGTGAGTGCCAAGAGACTGCTCATAAGCACATTTGAACACATTTGAAGGGATATCATATTTACATTAGCATTTCTCTCTGCTTCCCCAAAGGCTGTGTGACCATCAGCACTTCAGTTACACCATTACTACATTACTGCCCCCCCCCCCAATTTTATTGTATCTTTCAACAGGAATGTTAGCATTTGCTTATTTTACAAATAATTTCTTAATGAGCATAGCTCTCATTCACAGTCCAATAAGCCAATTTTCAGGTCAAAATTCTCTATGTCAGGGCAATGTGTTTTCCAGAGCTTTTCAAAATTCTCAGTCTTGTGCATAAGGAACAGGGAAAAGGGACAGCGGGTTCACCACAGCAATTGTATCAAAAAGTTTATTTCATTTTGAAGTTTATTTTTTTATTGTAAGTGGTATTATCAGCAAATATACTTTTGCCATTCTGGCTACTATTTTCCCTCCTCTAGAATGCTCCAGAGATACTGTATGTTCCTCTTGCAGTATTTTGGAGAGAAGGGAAATAAGCCTTTCAGCATCATCTAAGACCTCAAACAGAATATTTGGAGAACTTTATTCAAAAAATAGCTTTTCCCCCACCCACAAAGGTCAGTGAGTATCAAAGACTTTCTAACAAAAATGTCTTGTTGGAAGGCAGCAATTAGTCTCCTAAAATTGTGAAACCTTCCAATAAATAATTCATTGAGCATTTTGGAAAAAATTTAAATCATGGTTTGTAACTAAGAAAGTAAAAAATCCACCCATATGAATTCTGTCACAAAATCTATTCATAGCATTGACCAGAGAAGAGAATATTTGTAATTCAGATTTAAACTATAGGGTCCCTGAGCTTGGTTGTTTTCTTGCAGGCATGTCATTACCCAACTAGGTAACATCTTCAGTTCTAGAAGGGAGTGGAATTTGCTCTCTGTTTGTATTCAGTGGCTTGCCTTGTCAGTGTTGATGGGAGTGCTGTTTTGTCTCTCAGTAATTCCTTGATTAGGATGTTGTTTACAGTTTTACTGTTTGTATATAAACAGAATTCGATAATAAAAGGTCTGCAAGAAAACAACCAAGCTTAGGGAGCATCAAGGACTCTACAGAATCCTATATTTCTTAAATCGAAAAAGTATATCCATTTGTTTATGAAAGACAGAATATTTCTGAAAGTTGTACTAGATTTTTTAAAGAGCAACCTACACCTTGCAAATTTACATTAAAATAACTTGTATGGGGGAGTATTATACACACTAATTCCATTTTCTAAATATTTTTTTCTAATTTACTTAAGCAGAAAAATATATAATTAGTATATAGATTCTTGGGCAATTTACACACACATAAAACACAGCAAGTTGTATACAAAATCTGTATATAGAAAAAGTTCTGATAGGTGTTGATTCTTTTCCAAAAAAGAGAAGATGGACAGTGGCAGGATAGTAGGACCAAAACAGTTTCTCAAAAGTGGCAATGTTAATAAATATAGGATAATATGGATACTATATAGACACCTCACAGCACTACAAATTACGTTAATCTCAAATGAGTGTGTTCATCTCATTATGACAAATGGATTATTTTCTCCTAGGAAAATTGTCTCTGGAGTTGCAGTTATATTCAGATCCCATTGACAAACTATGCTATAACAACTTTCCAGTCACCAATCTGTACAGACAGCAGTCTAAGCTTCTCTTTTAATTATTGGCCAGAGGGCCAAGATATGTCATTTGTGATTTAGAGTGAAAATTAACTTGACTGGCTGGCCGGCCATATATTTTTCTGGGGCTAATCAATGGCTTGTAATCCGTTTTATCCAACCATCTATTGTGTAGGTTGCTAGGCAGCTAAACCTGTTGTGAAGATTTTGTTATATGGATGTAATCCATTTAAAGTGCATTTACATTGTCTGATACTCCTGCCATGCGTCATGTAAGACCCTTGTCAAGACTCTATTTCATGTTCTGTACCACAGTGAGAATCATTTAGGATTGCCAAGTATCACTATAGTACATAATGAATTTCTTTGGGATATTTCTATTTAAGCTTATAAATACCCCTTGGGGAGTTGTTGTTTTTTTTAAGAAAATCCCTAAAAAGTTTTAGGGAAATAATTTTAGGATGTGACTAAATAATGGCTGAACCATAACAATGAAGACTACTGCTACCAGAGTTTCTGTAATGTTAATATAGAAATACAGCTTGTGTTCTTTCTTGTAGGATAGATCCATCCAAAGGTGATTCAGATACAGTATGCATGGCATAAGTAATAGTACTGGCATCTATGCTATTTAGTTTAGAGTAAACTAAAGTTAAGCCCATCAAAATATAAAGTATTTTTTGTTTTAAAAGCTGCCCTATTGGTGAGATAGGCTGCAAAGCTTTGTGTCTTTCTGAGGAAGTTGTTGGTACAATTCACATGATTATTCATAGATAACAATATATAGCTCTATTTAAGTATATTTCCTGAACTTCAATTATATCTCTTAACAAATAAAGCAATATAATGACTTAGCACAGGGGGTCAAACTAGTGGCCCATGGGCCAGATGTCACATGCAGGCCACGCCCACTCCAGGTCCACAAATGGGAAAAAGTCACAAAATGGCACATGACAGCAACATGATGCAGCGAGTTTGAGACCATGACCTAGCACAAGGGTGTGCAAGACTTGCAAACTTCAACTCCCAGAATTCTCCAGCTAGCATAGCTGACTAGGAAATTTTGGGTGTTGAAGTCCACAAGTCTTAAAGTTGCCAAGGTTAGATACCCCTGACCTAGTATGATATGTGATTAGTAATCAAAGGCAAAATAATTACATGAATTTCAGTTGTCAATTAGATGTATTTGGTACAGACCCAGTAGATAAATTAGAGCTATCAATTAATTTTAAAGTCAAATAAAACACATGTCTAGGTGTTGAAAACATTAAACATTAATTTGTAAGAATAATACTGTAATGCAGCTTGTATAGAGGCTCCGAGACCTAGCATGGCAAAATCCCGAGTCTTTTTCAACTAATCAAAAATTATTATTTTAAAATGATGATGATGATGATGATGATGATAGAAATGGAAGGTTTAATACTTGCTGCTCAAGAACAAGCACTTCAAACTAATGCCATGAAAGCAAAGATACAAAAATCCTTTTGTTGAGGAACAACAATTCCAACAAATTCTTGGAAATTTTTCATTAGTTAAACCTCTGACTTTTGTAAATACTTTAAAATGATCAATCTGAAAAACTGAAAAAGAATTGTTCTTGGTGATGTGCCCAAGAAGATTAATTGCTATCCCTGTAGTTTAGATTAAAGCTGCATTGTTATATATACTGTGGCCTATATATAAAAAACATGGTGTAGTTCATATATCCTTAAAGCTGATTTGTGAATACAACCATGTTAGTAAACAAATATCTATACTTTGTTTTCCTTTGCCTGCATAACTCATATTTAGGATGATAATGTACATTTTAAAAAGACTCACAAGGAACTCCAAATTCCTGTATATTCTTTTTCATTGGCTAGCAAGTCATGCTTTGCAATGAGGTAGCATGAAACTTTCAACATGCAAGACTTTTGCCTTCCAGAAGTTGACGAGACTCTAAGAAGGGGGAAATTAGTCAGTCTGTAAAATGAATAAAATTGTGTTACGTTCCCACTGTTTTGTCCCACATTCCAACCAAACAGTCCAACCAAATTCTGGTGGAAAGACCTGAGGGCAGTATCTCTTTCATATGATTGGTCCTCTGTATAGGATTTTCCAATCTTCTGCTGAGAAGATTTAATGTACTTGTGTAAGAGACTAATAGCAAAGAAAGTTTTAAATTGAAAGCAACTGGCCGTATTCATAGCAATTTTTTAAATAACAGATTTTATCAGCTATTCATACATGTCCTATCCTTCTGTTCATGATGACTTATTATTTTATATCAGAGAGGCAGGCAGCAAAAAAATAATAACCATGCTTTTTTTCTATGCTCAGTCACAGTGTTCTTCCATGAAAAAATGCTACATTCAACATGTTGTGCAGGTATATTCTACCATTTGCAAAGATACCTGTAACAAACAGTGACATCCATTATATGGTGTGGAACCCTGGCATTATCCTGCCTCATTCCTGCTTTTTTCAAGTCTTATATAACAATAGGACTTTAATTTCTATAGACAAAATAATCATGGCTCCCTCTTAGGGTCTTGCAAAAAATAAATACCTAGTTTTTGTCAATCTACTTACTATTATTATTATATACTTTATTCATTAAACATGATAATCAAATGAACATTAAAAATGTGTCACATTATTGACTGCCACTGATGGTTGACATGGGTTGCTGCCAGCATTCTAGGTATCAATCAAGTACCTTCTCAAAATATATGTTGTTCCAAGTAGCGCAGTTTTTTGCAGTTTTCTGGTGTTATTGCAGGAAGCTGTAATTTCTTCATGTGCTGTGTAAAATTCTTGGACATGGTGCCAAGTGCTCCAATAACAATGGGTATCACTGGCACATGTTTCATCCATAATTGGGTGGTTTCGATGCCAAGGGCGCGATATTTCGTGATTTTTTTCTATTTCTATTTCTTTGACTCTGGCATCTCCTGATACAGTGATATCAATAAACTATATGCTTTGGTTATGGATGGCTGTGATATCTGGCATGTTGTGTTCTAAATGACGATCCGTCTGTATTTGAAAGTCCCACAAGATCTTTACCTTCTCATTTTCAACAACTTTTTTCACTTTGTGCTCCCATGACTTTTCAGATATAGCTAAGTCGTATTTTTTACATAATACCCAGTGGATTAGTTTAGCAACTCAGCCATGTCTAGCTTTGTAATCAGTTTGTGCAATTTTGCTGCACTTGCATATTAAATGTGAAATAGTTTCAACTTTGTCATTGCAAAATCGACAGTTTGGATTGTTGGTGGTTTTTTGTATCTTCACTTTCATGGCATTCGTTTGCAGTGCTTGTTCTTGAACAGCGAGTATTAAATCTTCTGTTTCTTTCTTGATGGTTCCCATCTTAAGCCATGCCCATGTCAAGTTGTTGTCACAT
>JAEANM010010900.1:0-15552 GCA_017656035.1 Myanophis thanlyinensis
AAGGAAGGAAAGAAGGAAGGAAGGAAGGAAGTAGCAACTGACTCATATTTATGACTGTTGCTGTATCCCAATGTCATTTGATCCCCTTTTGTGACCTTATGACAAGCCAAGTCAATGGGGAAGCCAGATTCACTTAACAGCCGTGTTACTAGCTTAAAAACCACAGTGGCTCATTTAACAACTGTGGCAAGAAAGGTCCTAAACTGGGACAAAGCTCACACCGCGACAGTCTCGCTTCGCAACGGGGTTCAATTGTGATCATAAGCCAAGGCCCACCTGTACAAAACAAGTCAGGTGAAGTGGGCACTCCCTGGGAATGAATTCCCCCGCGAATAACAAAACTGGTGTTAAACGACCAATAACAGACCCATCAGGGAGGATGTCTGAAACAGAGGATACACAACAGCTCAAGAGACATGACAATTGGGAACTGCTTCCTTTTTATTTTGAAGCAATCCAGCAAACCTCCCCCACTTTGTCTAAGGGCCTGCAATGCACAGCTCTGGAAACCATTCGCAAGGATGACAATGAGCTCATACCAGGGTTTTCCTGTAATTAAATCCAGGATGGTCACACTTTACTCCGGGCATCGCTCGGCTGACCTACTCATAAATATTCCGCTAAGCTGCTGGGATGCTATTCAAGTGCATCCTAAGACGCGGCTTGATTTGAGCATAACAAATAAACTTCCTTGTCAGATTAAAGGAGGATAATGGCGAGGTGAGAAGGGTGGGCGTCCAGGACTGTGGCTGCACGCTCGCGGGTCACCTTGCAGGAAATGTTGTTAAAGTGCAACGGGGTGGCCTCTCATTGGATTAGTGGGTGCTGTTGCAAGCCAAGGAATGGCCTGAAATGAGATCTGATTGGATTATGCAAAGACGAGATGAATGTTGTATGGAGTCTATGAGAATTTGTCTCCCTGGATACCTATTCTTCCTCTACCAAGGCCAAATGGTGCACTTTATTAATGTATAAGTCAACATTTAATAGGTTGCAGTAGGAATACTCGGGGCAGAACAGGGCTGCACCAGATACAATATATTTTTAACGGTTGCTTATCCACAAAACTACCCCCTCCCATTCTCTCATCAATAAAAGGTAAAGATTTCCCCTGTCCAGTTGTATCTGACTCTAGGGGGCACTGCTCATCTCTGTATCTTAACCCAGGGAGTCAGCGTTGTCCGAAGATGCTTCTGTGGTCATATTTCCAGCATGATTATATGATGTTACCTTCCCACCAAAGTGGTACCTATTGATCTACTTGCATTTTCATGCTTTCAAACTGCTAGGTGGGTAGGAGCTGAGGCAAGTAACAGGAACTCACCCCGTCATGCATTGCTCGGGTTTTGAACCCCGGCTGACAGCTTTCCAGCTGACAGTCAGCACCCACAACTTAAGTAGTCTATTGTACTGTGTGCAATTCAATGAGGTGGTAGTTAGTTTACCTAGCAATAGCTGATTCTTGCTTGTTTTGTAAATCAAAGTAATGTTAGAAAAATATATCACTGCCCCAATAATTGTCATCAACTATTAGGATGAGTTACTTAGCTTCTACCCAACCTGCACTTCTCTGTATGTTTATCCCTATATATATGAATAAACTTATACATATATAAGATTGTCTCAGATTCCAGCAAATATGTGTGCAAAATCCAGAACATCCAAGATTAGATCTTTCCTGTTTTACAACAACGTCCTCATAATGTTTGGAAAAAGGAAGTTGTAGGTTTTAGCAGGGTCTGGAGCTGAAATGTGGGCCAGAATTCCTAGCCAGAATCTCTTTTGGCAGATAATTATGGAAGCAACTGAATTAAAATTCTGGTAATTGTGATCCAGGATTATCTGTAGAGTTGCAGGAAAGTTCTGACTCTGCATCACACATATCAGATGTTCTACAATGGGGATAACTCAACTGGTGTCCTCCAAGAATTGGGCATCAAGTCCTATGACACTCAGCTAAGAGAGCCACTGGAAATGGATTGTGGGTGTTGCAATCCAAAACAAGTGTAGTATGTTTTTCTATGGGTTCCTGAAGTTTGATCTCTCTCTGGACTTCATGGGACTGTTTTCAGTAATGGCAACTTGTACAATATTCATCCATTCTGTAGCCAATATCAATCTGGGCTAATCACTGTAACGTGATATTTATCGGGCTTCTCCCCTTGATACATTAATTTGATGCTTAAGGTGATTTCCCCAATGATAAATGATTTGTCCCAGCTACCTTAATTAAATACCCTCAAAGCACCACCTGCTTCAAAATTCTGTTGTCTTTTTTCTCCTTCATTTCTAAACCAGCAAATTAATTGTTTAAAAGCAAAGAGAGTCTACAAGATCTTTACAACAAGGCCTGTATAAGTCTAATTGCAATTTAAGAGAACTTATTTGGTCAATATATTGAACGTAGTTTGAAGGAAAATGATGTGGAGGTTACTGGCATTAATTTGCCTCCAATATTGTGCCCCATTTCCTAGTTTTGCCTTGGCATTTGCAAAAAAAAAAAAGTTAAACTTCTGCCCTAGAGCTATTTCATGAGCGCTGGAGCTGTGTTGCTGTTTTCGTGGCATCTGTCTTGCCAGCTGGATTCGCCACAGTCTCCAGTCCAACTTCTTGGACTGAAGTCCTCCCTGGTGTAAGTCCATTGACTTCAATTAAGGCACACCAGGGAGAACTTTTGGATTGCTCCATTTGCTAGCTGTGTGCCAGTGACAGCAGAGAAGGTTCATGAAAGCTGGCAAGATGCACACTGGCAGGCACTCTGACAGTCTAATTCAAGTAGAAAAAGATGGTTTTAAATTCCTTTCTTCCCACCATGCAACTTGCTAAGAAACCTCAAGGTTTCCAGGCCAGTTTTAAGCCTGGATTCCACTGACATGACAAACCAGGATCTGAAATCATCTCACAAAGATTAGATATAAGCAGCCTGGAGACTAAACTGTATGATGAACAGCAGGGATTGGGGATGCGGTGGCTCAGTGGCTAAGTACACGGACCTTGTTGATCAGAAAGGTCAGCAGTTTGGCAGTTTGAATCCCTAGCACCACATAACAGAGTGAGCTCCCGTTAACTTTCCCCAGCTTCTGCCAACCTAGCAGTTCGAAAGCACGTAAAAAATGCAAGTAGAAAAATAGGAACCATCTCGGTGGGAAGGTAAATAGCGCTCTGTGCGCCTTTGGCATTTAATCATGCTGGCCACATGACCACGGAATCGTCATCAGCACTGGCTCTTCGGCTTAGAAACAGAGACGAGCACTGCCCCCTAGAGTCAGGAACAACTAGCACATATGTGCGAGGGAAAACTTTTACCTTTACCTTTACCTTTTTAATCTAACAAAGAGAAAGACCAGGGATGACATAATAACAGTCTTCCAGGACTTGAAGGGCTGTCACGGAGAAGAGGGAATCAACTTAGTCTCCAAAAACACTTGAGGACAAGATGGAAAATCATTTAAAAGAGATCCAATGAAGGAGAATTTGTTTAAGTGGTGGAACGACCTGAAGTCGTGGCTTTATCCATCACTGGAGGTTTTCAAGAAGAGACTGGACAGCCATTTGTCCAGAGTAGTATAGGGTTTCCTGCTTGACCAGGGGATTGGACTAGAAGACCTCCAAGTTCCCTTTCCATTATATTCTCTGTTCTTTAAAATTGATTAGTCTAGAACCCAGGTGAATCTACAGGCTCTAATCCTCCTACATTACATGAATATGTCAAGCATAAATGATTATTTGTGTTTTGGTTCAGGTCTTCAAACACCCGAAGGCATACCTGGCTGTATGCCACAACTAATGCAGAGATAAGCAACCCCCTGGCTGAGAGCCCAGAATGCTATCTTAATTAAACCAAGGTGATAGCAACTTACAGATTGTCCAAAAAGCCTTCCACACAGCTAGGTTAATAAACTGTTGTTTCCTGCAAAATTCCTCTCCCGTCGCCCCACCTATAAGCTCTCCGGGAGGGGCCAATCATTAGCCACCTGTATCCTATTTTCTTCTGTGACCCTTTTTCTGAAGCTGCTGTCTCCTCCTCCCAGCCCTATGCATATGCACATCAGGGACAGCCTCCCTCTGTTCTTCTTCACTTCTCCCTGACTCAGACACCACCTGGTAGCCGACAGGTCTCTCTAGTCCCTGCTCTGACTCCAAACACCCCCCCCCCAGAGTCTTCCTCAGCCTCCAGGACAGTCCCATAGTGCTCATCACTGTCAGATTCCACCAACAGCTCAGCCTGTCGCTGTTGGCCCACAACACAATATTCTCCTTTATTGGCACTCAATAGAAAAAGAGACATAAAAAAAAAAACTTAATTTATGCCGTCTTAATTCACTATTTCACAACAGCAAGTACTCCTACTTGGTTTTCAATCCATACAAACTATCCAGATTTTCACTACATTCACATGGTGTGTTATACCCAACAATTTGTACTTTAAACGTCAGTCTTTCTCAAGGCCTTATTCATCTCGTATTGGCTTCATCGGTCTTTCTCCATTTTCCTTTAGAAAAATCCACTCTCCTTTCATATATTTTTGCAATCAGTTATAATTCATTATCTCTATATCATCCAACCCATCTCATACAGGACAAATATTATATATAATTATTTTTTTTATTTAGTCCACAATGATTCAACACCCATTCATTTTGGATCCTGTGTCTTCTTGTTTTACAGCAAACCCTATTCAAAATCATCAGTTCTCACTGCCTTTAATTTGTGGTTTTTTTTTTCCTCTCTGATATACCCTAGGCTTATTTTTAAATGATCAAAAGCACATTTTTATGCACAGCGGGGTGTTTTATTTTAAATTTTTCATGTCTTTTGTTACACACTGCTGGTAATATTGAATATTCTCTATAATAATATCTGTTAATATTACGTATTACATAATAGCGTATGATGAATGCAGGGTGACAGTTTGGGTATCTGCCTTTGACATCCTAAGATGTACGATATCAGCAATCAAGCAGAGGTCCAAATCGCACAGGTCACAACACACACATCCCTGCTTTAACACACAACTATTAATCAAGCCCCAGAAAAGCAAGAGACCACGTCAGCATAATAAGAACCAGGTAATGGCATGTCAGTCACATTGAAAAGAATGACACTCAACCACACAGTCCATTCAGTCATGTGGCTGGCTGTAAGACAAGCAACTCTATGTTGTAGAA
This sequence comes from Myanophis thanlyinensis, assembly GCA_017656035.1. Classification (NCBI taxonomy): domain Eukaryota; kingdom Metazoa; phylum Chordata; class Lepidosauria; order Squamata; family Homalopsidae; genus Myanophis; species Myanophis thanlyinensis. Next base: position 5,169 of record JAEANM010010900.1, read on the forward strand.
CTAACTCAACAAAATTATTTTCAAGATCAACGTGCTGAAGAAGATGTTCCTTAGCTGGGTATTCAGATGGAGTTTACAGAAATCAATTTAACTATATTATCGGTACCAGGAGGTGGAAGAGACCAATTATAACAGCTGGAGTTGACTATGAAATAGTCCACAAGCTGGTCCTGAAAGGATCAAGCCAAACAAAGCCAACCAGTTTTCACGCATGAATCTTGAGCATGCACCTGTCTTTTTCAAGGAAAAAAAAAAACATCAGGAATTGCTTTGAAGTCCTGAACGTCATTGATAGAAAACCAGAAGGACCGTGGGATACAATCCAAGAAGTTATTATGGATGACTGTGAAAAGAGTCCATCCAAGACCAAGACCCAGGGAGACAAACAATGTCAGAACCAATGGTGGGAATTGCCATGAAGAGAAGAGAAGCCAAAGCCAAGAAAGACAAAGATCTTAGGAAGGAACTCAACATTTAAGAACATCAAATGACACATAATCACCTAGGCAGACAATGGAATGTCTGTCAATGAAAAGAAAAACAACTTCAGAGAACTTCTACAGTCCATCATTTCATGTTTTCTGATAAATCCAAAGCAGAAGTTTATTGGGTTTTTTTCACATTTCTGAACCAGCCATTTTCCCCAAAGATGGAGAAATATGTTCAAAGTGATGAACATACCAACTACTTCTTCCTGCTCCTATTTTCCCCACTACAACAACCCTGTCAGGTTGAGAGCAACTGGCTCAAGGTCATCCAGCCAGCTTTCATGCCTAAGGCAGGACTAGGTGATTGGCCCAAAGTCACTCAGCTGACTTTTATGCCTAAAACAGGGCTAGAACTCACTTTCTCCTGGTGATTGGCCCAAAGTCACCCAGCTGGCTTTCATGCCGAAAGCTGGACTAGAACTCACCTTCTCCTGGTGATTGGCCCAAAGTCACCCAGCTGGTTTTTATGCCTAAGGCAGGACTAGAACTCACCTTCTCCTGGTTTCTACCTTGATGAGCTTTCACCAGCAGACCAAACTGGCTCACAGCAGTTATACAACCCTCATAGAGCTTTTACCTCTCGTGCAAAAGAAGACCTTCAGAAGATGTTCCTTTCTGCCTCGTCCTTCTCTCTCTGCACTTGGAACAAATGTGGTTTCTCCCACCCACCCACCCACCCCTATTGTGTTTCCAAACTTTCCACCAGGTGCCTCCTCCCGCCCCCTTTCACCAGCTGACCCCCTTGAAATGCCCACCCTGTTCCTGACAGACAGGTGGAGTGTCCCTCACTGCTGTTCCTGTAATTGCTGCCATTTCCTGGCATTGAGACGAAGGTGTGAAAGGGGAAAAAAATAAAAAAATAAAAATGGCTTTCAGCCACTTCTCAGGAATATATAAGGAGCCTTTTTAAGATTCTCCTTGCTTTGCTCAGGGTCAGAGACAAGCCGCGTGATGGCTGACATGCATTTCCTGAAACCTGAAGTGGGCTGGAAAGGGGTTCACTTGGCCAGTCAACCCCCTTTGACCTGCAGTGAAGAGGTTTTCCGTGTGGGTTGAAATCCCCGGGGTGGAAAAAAATGTTGAGTGTGAGACGGAAGAAGAAACGGATGAATGAATAACAGGGATAAATAGAGGCAAAATCAGAATTCCACCTCGGATCCTGCTATTAGCAAGCCTGGATATTTATTTGTAGGCAGTGGCTTCAGGGTAACCCGGACAGGGCTGTAAAACATGTTCTGGTTAATGTTGGTCGTTGCTTGGTCCAAAATTTTTGGGGCAGATGGAGGCTGGACTTTACGTTATGCTGATGTGGAAGGATTTCTTCTTCTTTTTTAAAAAAGCTTATGCAGTGTACGGAAATAGTCTGGACGGTGTCATCTGACAGCCCCGAGGGTTCGAGCCTTCTCTGTGGTGGCACCCTCCCTCTGGAACGAATTGCCCCTGGAGATCTGGACCATCACGGACCTGCGGACCTTCCAGCGCGCATTAAAAACCCACCTGTTTCAGCAAGCCGGTCTGACCTAGTACTTCATGGGGTTTTAAATTTGTTTTAAACTAGTTTTAAATTTTAAATTTTTTTTTTAAATTTTTAACTGTTTTACATTGGGGTTTTAACTGATGGGCCATTATATCTATTTGTAATTTTAATCTGGTTTTAATTGTATATTCATGTTTTTTATTAGGCTGTACACACTGCCTCGAGTCCTTCCGGGAGGGAGGCAGTATAGAAATGCAATAAATGAATGAATGAATGAATGAATGAATAAAAGCCAAGTTCCTTCTGCAGAGGTCTTTTTTTTTGCCCACAGACAGTCTGAGTCACCATAATACAGGCAGTCCTCCCCCGACGGTCAGAATTGAGCCCGACATTTCTGTCGCTAAGCGAGGCATTGGTTAGACGAGTTTTGCCCCATTTTATGACCTTTCTTGCCCCAGGGGTTAAGTGAATCACTCGCGGCTAGTAAATGGGTTAAGTAAATCTGGTTCCCCCATTAGCTCTGCCTCACAGGAAGTCGTAAAAGGGGGAGTCATGTGACATGGTCATACATCCGAGACAGTAGCCAAGTCAGTGAACATGGGGATGCTGCAAAGGTTGTAAGTGTGAAAAATGGTTTTCAGTGCTGTTGTAACTTTGAATAACTAAACAAACTTGTAAGCCGAAGACTACCTGTAATGCTTAGCAATTTTGGGGTGAGGTTTTTTCCTATTTACCTTCTTAAAAGACCCAGATATACACATGTTTTTCTTTGATGCCTGGCTCAGATCCTCTTAGTCCCTCTTGAAACAAAATCTAACTATGTGCAGCTAGTCCTCAATGTACGACCAGAATGGAGCCCAGCATTTACATTGCTAAGTGAGACATTTGTTAAGTGAATTTTTGCACCATTGTAGGAGCTTTCTTACCACAGTTGTTAAGTGAATCACTGCCGTCGTTAAATTAGCAACTTGGTCGTTAAGTGAATCTGGTTTCCCCATGGACTTTGCTCACCAGAAGGTCACAAAAGGGAATCCCATGACCTCAGGATATGGCAACCGTCAAGACTATGAGTCAATGGTCAAGCATCCAAATGTAAATCAGGTGACCAGGGGGACGCTGCAATGGCCATAACTCTGAAAAATGGTCATTAGTCCCTTTTTTTCAGTGCCGCTGTAACTTTGAATGGCCACTACGTGAAATATTGTATGTCAAGGTCTACCTGTAATAAAAGTAGATTTGTTCCAGTTCTCTACTTAATCCAGGGGAAAAAAATATGTCTTCTTTTTCCTTCGTCCCGTCCTTTGCTGAAGTATATAATTTTGTTTATCCAACCTTTTTGAGAAGGAAACCACTTGGTGTGAGTTTCCCTTATTTATTTGCTTACAAATAACATTAGATTTCCTAACCTGGAGCCAAGCTGGCTCTCTTTGCAAAGACAATCAATTACCCAACCTGAATGTGCAGTGAGGTTACGAATACGTAAAGGCACTAGACACACTTCTTTGTAGATGTCTTAGCAGGTGGAGTGGCCCAGTGGTAGATTTCAATTTGTTTTTACTACCGGTTCCGTGGGCGTGGCTTGGTGGGTGTGGCTGGGTGGATTAACCCTGTAAAGTAGGGGGGGGGGAAGGACAATCGGTTCTCCGAACTGCTTAGAAAATTTTGCTACCGGTTCTAATGAACCGGGTTGAATTTCATCTCTGGAGCAGCCCTTTCAGATCTCTCAGACATCCAGCCTTACTCGCCAAGAGGTGCAAGCCATCCAATTCTACTGTAAGGTCCCAGATGGTTTCCCGAGGCACCGAAATACCAAAGATACCAGAGACTCGGTATCAGGCTTTGCAAAAGTATCTATTTTTTTTATTTTGGCCAAAAGCACAAAAAAGAATCTGCGTGAAACTATTTCCAAAACACATAGGCGTAAGGCACGTAAGCAAATACATGCGCGAAAAGCATGCACGTTCAAGCGTGTGAATGTGACCCAGAGCATTATGCACATTTTTAGCCCGTTTACCCAATCAGAGGCAAAGGTTCATTTTCAATGTGTGTCTTTATCTTCAAAGGTTCCTTTCTTCAGGCCCCATGTCTCTGCCCACCTTATCTATGATGTATCCCCTTCAGCAGAGTGCTTTCAGGTAATTCCCTGCTGTGCTACTATCTATAGGAAACTCCCAGCTCTGGTTCCTTTATGGGGCCTGATATTTCCTCTCTATTTTCAAGGATGTGCCTAGCTTTGAAGCTAAGAACAGAAGCGAGAACACAGAAGCGAGATAACAAACTTTGCACTGATGCCAACCCAGATCAAGGGTACACTTTTCCAAGCTAGAATTAATTCCTAACAACTAATTTCTGATGGTATATAATAACATCAGCAGAAGCCGATAACAACGCTTAATTCCTAATAAATGATTTCTGGTGGTATATCAAATCACAGGGGTGGCAAACCTTTTACTTACCGAGTGTGCCGAAAAGTATGCGTTATGCGCACGCCATCCACACTTGCATGTGGCTCCTCCACATGGGCTGCATGTGCAACTGCACCATCTGTGCATGCACGCAGGTTTTGCATGTGCAATGCATGCGTGCTGCATGCAGTATGTGCTATGCACACGCCATCCACACTTGCGTGTGGCTCCTCCACATGCACTGCATGTGCAACCGCACCATCTGCGCATGCATGCAGGTTTTGCACATGCAATGCATGCCCGCTGCATGCAGGCACTCACACACACATGAGCAATTGTGTGTGCATGTGCAGGAGAGCTCTGATGACCAGCTGGATTTCCTGCTGCAATCGCGCACATGCACAGCAGAGGCCAGAAGACCAGCTGGGTCTCTGCAATCGCGCACGCATGCATGCACAATCGCATGTGCATGCTCAACTGGAGGTAAGTTGGCCGACAGCTTGTGTGCCCAGCAAGATGGCTCTGCATGCCGCCTGTGACACCCATGCCATAGGTTCACCATCACGGTCATATCATAACAGAAGCAAGTAGCAAATATTGGTTTGATCACGATGCTCCTTCATTACTATTAAGTTGCTAATGAGAGTTGAGCAAAACAACTCCTTTGTTTGAAAGCAGATGCAGTTGGAAGTGTGTTTCTCCCACCACCACCACAAAACCCGCTTTAGAGGTTGTAGCTTTGTGGGAATCTATAACCCTATCCCCCCCCCCCTTTCACCCAGGGTCTCTCAAGTCTGATTGCTTGGTAGAGTCATTATTTAACCCGGAGGTGTTAATTAACTGGGTTAATTAGCAAGTGCGTTTTTGGGGCAGGGCATTTAAAACTAACAGCATTTCCCACAGAGTGGCAAAAATAATGAAGGGCACAGAAATTGAATTAGAGCAGAGTTTTTGGTTTTTTTTTTTCCGTTTTTGCCCCCAGCTTGGCAACTTTTAAACGGGTGGACTTTGACTCCCCGAATGCTGGCTGGGGAATTCTGGGAATTGAAGTCCACACATCTTAAAGTTGCCAAGTTGGAAAAAAATAAACACAGATGTTTCGCTCTTCTTAAGCAGCTGCTTCCAGACAGAAAACAGGTTCCCGGTCCATGTTTTGCAACTTGGCAGGTGCTTCTGGACCGGGGAGACAAGATAGCAGTGTTCCAGTACTCGAGGGGCTGCCACAGAGAGGAATGGTGAACCTGTTTTCCAAAACACCTGAAGGTCAGACAAGGAGCAATGGCTGAAAACGGATCAAGGAGAGATTCAACCTAGAAATAAGGAGGAATTTTCTGACGGTGAGGACAACCATTGGAACAGTTTGCCTTAAGAAGTTGTGGGAGTTTCATCACTGCAGGTTTTCAAGAAGAGATTGGACTGCCATTTTGTCAGAAATGGTGTAGGGCAGGCATGTCAAACATTTATTTATTAATTTTATTTATTTATTGAATTTATATACCGCCCCCTCTCCATAAGGACTCCATAAAGCCCGGGGGCCACATGCGGCCCATTGCAAGTGCACCTGCGGCCCGCACAGACAATGTTTTACATGCCACTTGGATCTTTCTTGAGCAGAAAGATGGGGCAAAATATTTTAAATCAATAAATAAAATTAAGTAAGGAACAGGAAGGAGAACCCTACACGCTGTCCTGAGTTCACGGTTGAAAAGGCAGTCTAGACATGTAACAAATAAGCAAAAAAGCTTCCGAGGCTCCCCGGGCAAGTTGCAAGAGAAACGCCTCTCCCCTGGAGTGACAGCAACTCCTCCTTAGCCTGGTCAGAGGAGCCAATCAGGCAAGGCTGGCGCTTGTAACCCGATCCGCGCTGCCGCTGTCCCAAGAGCAAGATGGGTTGCCCTCCAAGCTGCCAAGGGCGAGCCCAGCCACTGCAGTCCAATTGAAGAGAGTGCGGCCCTCATCATAACTCATATGTGACAATATGGCCCTTGGGGGACTCTTGAGTTTGACATGCCTGGTGTAGGGTCTCCTGTTTGGGCAGGGGTTGGACTAGATGACCTACAAGTTCCCTTCCAACTCTGTTAATCTGTTCTGGGGAAAATGCTATCCATATGCTGCTATAAGTTGAGCAAGAAAAGTAGAGGTAGTCTCGACTTAACGACCATTCATTCAGCAATCGTTCAAAGTTACGACTACAACTGAAAACAGGTTCTTGACGGTAGCAGCGTCCCCATGGTCACATGCTCATCGTTTGGGTGCCTGGCAACTGGCACAAATGTATGACACTTGCGGTATCCAGGGATGGTGTGATCACCATTTGTGATCTTCGCAGCCAGTTTCCAATAAAAAAAACCAAATCAGTGAGAAAAGCCAGATTTGCTCAACGAGCGTGTGAGTCACTTAAAACCTGCAATGATTGGCTTAACAACAATGAATAAAATAATAATAAAAATAGAATCGCCCAACTGGGTGCAACTGAACAATGATCTTGCTTTGTGGTTGTTGTTAGTTGAGAAGTTGTGTCTGACCCATCGTGACCCCATGGACAACGTTCCTCCAGGCTTTCCTGTCCTCTCCTATCCCCTGGAGTCCATTTAAGCTCACACCGACTGCTTCAGTGACTCCATCCAGCCACCTCCTTCTCTACCATCCTTGTTCTTCTTTGGCCCTCCATCGTTCCCAGCATTAGGCTCTTCCTTCTCTAATGAGTCCTTCCTTCTCCTTAGGTGGCCAAAGTGTTTGAGTTTCATCTTCAGGATCTGGCCTTCTAAAGAGCAGTCGGGGTTGATCTCCTCTAGGACTGACCAGTTTGATCGCCTTGCAGTCCAAGGGACTCATAGGAGTCTTCTCCAGCATCATCATTCAAAGGCCTCCATTCTTTGGCGCTCAGCCTTCCTTATGGTCCAACTTTCACAGCCATACATTGCAACTGGGAAAACCACAGCCTTGACTTATCGGCACTTTTGTTGGCAGGGCGATGCCTTGCTTAACAATACAAATTCTGATCCCAGTTGTGGTTGTAGGTGGAGGATTACCTGGATGTATCTCTCGCTCCCCCCCCCAACCCTTTTTCCTGCTGTTGTGAAAAATCATTCTATCTAATTAAATTTTGATGCGCTTTGAGAACGAGTCTCTTTCGCCAGACAAAGACATGGAAAATTGTAGACCAGATTTCAGTAACGCACAGTGTCGTGTTGACATTTCAAAACCCGGATAATTTGTCTGAGCACGACTCATCCAGAATAATGCCGTCTCTTGCGTGCTACTGACTCTGGGTTTAATCTCCGAACGCAATCACTGAGGAAGCCTGATCTCGACCCAGAGGCCTTTCTGTTATTGCTTATCATTCTCCAAATACAAGAACCTATTGACTGTTCAACTAATGTTGTGCAATATAACAGAAAGAGCTTATTCCATCTCTTTTCTTTTTTTTTTCCAGTGGCACTTAGGTTGACCCATTTCAATTCACCTTTTCTCTTATGATTGCGAAGACGGGTTGACTCCATTGTGCCTCGATCAAGAGTTGCTCGTCACTTTGGCCTGACCAATTTAAGCCTTTGTGGGAGCTGCTCTTGTGTCATCTGGATTGAAGCTGGATATTACTATTATTGGGCCCCTTTCTGGAAGGTATTCTCATCACCCGAGGTCCTCCGTTCTTGGAAAGCGAGGACTTTGGCGTTGAGAAACGCATTAGTCAAAGGGGAAGGCTGGCTACATTTACTACATTGGAAGGAAATAGTTTTTGTTGCACTTTATTGCGATATAAAGAATGCAGTAAACACACTTTTAAAGGGAGATAAAATGTCTCAGGAAATAAATTATCTTTACAAAGAGCAGGCATGGGAGAACTTTGGTTTCCATTGGCTTTCTGATACAGATAGTTCTCAACTGACAATGGAGGCCAGGATTTCTTGCTAAGCAGGACAGATGTTAGGTGCCCGATTTTATGACTTCTCTTGCCACTTTCTGCATTCTTGGGTTGACCCACCAACACCGCATTTTGCAAAAGCTTCAGTACTAAGTCGTCTTCAAAACGCAGCCCCACATATAAATACATGGTGATAATCTGGGCCAGAGTTGAGATTCAGATGGTTCAAGCAGGTTCTCTAGAACCGGTAGTAAATTTCCTAAGCAGTTCGGAGAACCGGTTGTTAGAAGAAATCTCCTTTTGCTTTTTTCCCACTTTCCAGGGTTAATCCTGTAAGGAAGGCAGGAAAGGAACATCCTGGGGTTGTTTCTAGCCTCATCTTTATTGCCCTGCTTGCAGAATCTGCCCGCCCAGTCACATGATCCCCCAGCCATGCCCACAAGCCACGCCCACAGAACCTGTAGTAAAAAAAAATGAATTCCACTACTGATCTGGGCCCGTGCTTCTCAACCATGGCAACTTTAGCGATGTGTGGAGACTTCAACTCCAAGAAATCCCCAGCCACCATTAGGGAATTCTGGGAGTTGAAGTCCATACATCCTTAAAGTTGCCAAGATTCATAAACCAGTGATGGCAAACCTTTTAGAGACCGAGTGCCCAATATGCAAGTCTCTCTCGCACATGCTGACGAGGGGCATCACCACACCGGCAGCTCTGCAGGAGATGAGATCTTTTTCTTTTGTGAGAAGTTGCAATTGCTTGAACTTTTTTTTTTTAGTCCCACAAACTTCTGTTTCCCTGCAAACGATGGCAAGAAATGCCACAAAGAATTGGAGTGGAGCTGAGCTGGGATCCACTGATCTAGACTAATCCAGCTCCACCTTAGTCATGAGAACGGTACCTTAAAACCCTCAAGGGAAGAATTTCTTCCTAATATTTTCCTCTCGGGATTGAATGGATGCTAGGGAGGTCGTGAGTTACTATCACAAGGTCCTCCTTTCACCAGATAGCAGCCTCCCTGGTTCCCATTCAATCCCGAGGGGGGAAAAAAAAATATTAGGAATAAATTCATCCCTTGAGGATTTTTAGGGACTGTATTTGCAGCTAAGGTGGATCTCTGCCCTTCTGTTTCCTCTAGAGGTTTGGATTACCCCTCCCTGCAATTTCTATGCCTACAAAGCAGATGGGAAATTTGAAAAAAAGGCCCTTTGTACTGAAATATAATTCCTATTGCTATTGAAATCAGGCCAAGGACTAGCAGAAATTTGCTGGCATAGCAATAACAATAAGCACTTAGATTTATATACCGCTTTATAGTCCTTTCCAGCCCTCTCTAAGTGGTTTTACAGAGTCAGCCTCTTGCCCCCAACAATCTGGGTCCTCATTTTACCCACCTGGGAAGGATGGAAGGCTGAGTCAACCTTGAGCCTGGTGGGATTTGAACCGGCAGACAGCAGAAGTACTGCACTACTGCACTCTAACCGCTGCACCACCAAGGATGTCCATCCTGTTTTTAAACAATAAAGATCTCTTCTCAAAGCCTTACTCCCAAGGACACTTTCATTGGAGATGATGTGGGCCATCATATATCGAAAACATGAATTTGACTTCAGCATCAGGGCTCCTTCCCAAGTTCTAACTATCATGGACCTGAAACTGAGATGCAGTGACAAAGCTTGTAAGGCATCACAGTCAGGAAGGAGTGTGGAGGCTCATGAGCTCAGAATGCTGGACTGATGATTGGCAGGCTCGTGTTCGAGACCCATTGCTACCGTGGAGCAGGGTGAGTTCCCGTCACAGGCTTCAGCTCCTGCCAACCCAGCAGTTAGAAAGCGGGAGACCGTGAGCCAATAAATGGGTATAGCTTCGGCAGGGACATGAAAAGTGCTCCCAACTGGATGTCTCCTGGGCAACATTGATGTCATTGGCAAATCCTTTCACCCCGGAAGCACTTTCATGCTTCTGACATGGAATTATGAGCATGATCACAATCAGGAGATGTCATTATTTAAGTGCACCTAATGGAGGAATACGGACTCAGTGATCAATCAAATGAGATTGTTAAAAAGAAAATGGTTTATCTCTCATTTATTTTGGATGCTACCTTTGTGTGTGTATGTGTGTGTGTGTTTCCTTCCTTCCTTCCTTC
>JAEANM010010902.1:0-15551 GCA_017656035.1 Myanophis thanlyinensis
TGGTTTAATTGGGGTCACTATGGGGGTCTCCCACTTAGCATGGTCTACAGGTACCAGTATGCCCTGAGCTATTAATTGGTCCAATTGCTCATCCACCTTGGGTTTGAGCGCTAAGGGAACTCTATGGGGTTTTAATCAGATGGGTGGGATATTGAGGTCTAAACTAAATGATATTGGGGTCCCCTTATATTGCCCATGCTCACCATTGAAGACATCCTCAAATTCGTTGATTATGGCATTGGCTGTGGTCGCTGTTGGGCCAATCTGTTTGATTTCTCCGATGCTCATCTTTAGCGTGTGGAACCAGTCTCTGCCCAGAAGCTTGGGGAACGATCTACCTGCGATGGTGAGGGGCAGGTATCCGGAGATGTACCGGCGACAGCCATACACTCAGTTGGCCCAGGAGGGGAATGGGTTTCCCCTGGCAGTCTCGCAGGGCAGTTTGTGCTGGGGCTAGGTCCAACTCTTTAATTTCTGGCATTATTTCCTTGATGGCCTGCCACGACATGATTGTCACTGGTGAGCCGGAATCAATTTGAAACTCACATTCTTTTCCGCTGATGCTGACCTTGGTGCTGAATATGCCAGAATCTCTGCTTTCAGATGAAGTCTGTTGAATTTGTTAAAAAATGGTGTGGCAGTCGTCAAAAGGCTTCTGGGGGTTGTTGGGGGGGGCTCCTGTAGCCCATCCCCCTGGGTCCTTGGGTGGTGGTCGGTGCTGGTGGTTGGTTGGTTGGTTGGTAGGGCTCAGCACGTTCTATATATGTGCCCCTTCTTACCACAGTAGCTGCAAATGGCATGCAGGAATGGGCAACTTGCACATGGGTGGTAGCCATTGCACCCCGTGCATTGGGTTTGGTGTGATTTGGCAGCCATCTTGGGGTGCCTCATGGTCCTTACTTGGTGGACATCACCATCTTGGTCATCCTCGAGGTCGTACTCCACATCTTCCCCAAGATCCATCTGGAACATGCCATCTTGGTGTCTTCCCCTGGGTGGGGGGTAGGTGGCTTCTGCGGCCAGCAGTTCCTTGATCGCTGATGCTAATGGGAGCGCTGCCCTTGTTGCCAGTCTCCTCTTGAGCTTCTCATCACGGAGGCCCATGATGAGCTTGTCCCTGATCAGCCAGTCGAGCTGTGATTCAAACTCGCAGTCGGTTGCCAGGACTCTGAGGGCCGCTAAGAAATCTGCGATCGATTCTCCCTCTTTCTGTACTCTGCTGTGGAAACTTATTCTCTGTGTCAACATGGAAGGTTTAGGCGCATAATGTGCCTGTAGTCTTTTTTTGAGTTCTGACCAGTCTAAGTCCCACACAGTTTGCGGGTTGGCTACTGCATTTGCCAGCCATAGGACGTCTACCCCGCAGATGCTTAGGAAAATACCTTGTTTTTCGACATCTGGTATGCCTGTCTGTTGGGTGCCGATGAGATGGCACTCAAATCATTGCATGAATAGGTTCCATGTATCTCTCTTCGGGTTGAATTCTCCACATGGGAATGGGCTGGTCACGGGGTTTGTTGCGGTCGCTGTGGCTGTTGATGTGGTGGACATGATGGGTCTGTAGATCTGGGAAGGCTCGGATGCAGTTGCTCTACGATCCCACCTTCATCACCAGTGTTAAGTCCCCAACCCGATTCCAAACTGCTAAAAAGGAGCCAGACGCGACATTCTTTCTTGTTGCTTTTATTTTAGAAAGTGACCGAGCAAAAGCCCGCAAGGATTTTATAGTTGGGGGAAGGCAAGGCAACAGGAGAAAAAGGAGGACTGGGGAAAACGGAGGAAGGAGGGCTGGGGAAAAAGGAAAGCCGTGGCTTTTAGCGTTTGCACATGTGTGATACATTACAATTATAAATATGGATTCTTTGCTTACTGCAGATATATAAAAGATCCATTTTTTCCAACTAGACCCCAACAACAAGCTTTGTTATGGGAGACAGGATGGAAGCAGGGAAGAAATGTTTTACAGGAAAGTGCCTTTCTTGTCGTCAATCCTTATATAATTATTCATTCAGAGCCATGGGCATATTATTTTAAGCAACCGAAGAAAAATAATAAATGAAAAGAAACAGAGAAGAAAAAGAAAAAGAACAAGAAAAGAAAGATCTTGGCTAGATGCAGGGGGTGAACAAGTATGTCAGTATGTTCAACCTTTTCAAGCAAAAGTCATTGCTGTACTACAAGTTCAGCCTTGCAGTAATTAGTGATATTACACAGGGAAGCTTTATTTCCTAAGGCTGATGCCACATCTATTAAGGAGATGAGTAGCATAATTTATGCTCCAGGGCCAGCAATGCCTTGATTTCCATTTCTAAGAGATTTAAAATACAAGGAAGCATTTAAGACTTCATTAAAAATCAGTAGCCTATATCCAAATATCTACAAACCCTTTGGCACATGTAGTTTTATTTTTAAAAAAGTGTAAATCATACATTTCTGTGTGTGAAGATGTGATATTTCTATAACTAGGCTTCCAACATTAGTTTGAAATGTACTAGAAGCCAATAGCACAATATTTTTTGTTGACAACATTCTTAAAAGGGAATCATATTATTTGGGTTATTTTATTTTATTTTATTGTGATTACCAGACATATTGTTTGTTGGGTACAAAGCAATGGTTGAATTTTTCAACTGTTCTAAGTATAAGACAAACTATTCTAAGAATCAGACGGACAGGCACAATTCAGAGAATCTGCCATAAACCATATGTTATCTGGCCAAACATGCGTTGTTGCCAGAATTATTTGTAAGACTGTAAAGAGGAAACAATATGGGATTTCCAAAGCATCAGAAATATCCATTGTTGAAGTTCAAAAATATGGCAGATTTATTATATCACTGACTATGCTATATATTGTTCTGCTGAGATTGCTACCTTCTTTCCTGAAAGTAAATAATGGGTGACTTATTTAATTTCAGAATGGCTGTATAATATCAGAACCACAAGTTGATTTATTTTAGTTAGGAAGTACTGGAAAAAATGGCAGATTCAAAGCTTATACTGCAGGCAACAGCTTTTATGGAGGCAAGTTTTTTTTTTCAAAACCACTTTCATTTTGTTGTTTCAAATTGTCAATAAAGTATGGTATACATTTTCCATGTCAGGTTTTTTACTGTGAATCTAATGTACATTTAAAAGGAGGAGGGTAATATACTACTAGTATTCCTTGGTTTATGATCATTCATTTAGTGACTGTGCAAAGTTATGAGGCTGGAAAAGTGACTTAGGACTGTTCCTTGTACTTAAGACCATTGCAGTGTCCCTGCAATCATGTGTTCATGATTCAGGTGTTTGGTCTATATTTACAATGATTGCAGCATCCCATGGCTCCATGGTCAGCATTTGTGACCTTCTCAGCTGGCTTTTGATTAGCAAAGGAAGTGGGGGAAGCTGGATTTGTTTAATTATTATGTGATTCATTTAATGATGATGACAAAATGTAAAATCAGATGCAATCGCACGATAGCTCACTTAATGATCACATCACTTGATGATGAAAGTTTTGTCCCAGTTGTGGTCATAAGTCAGATATGAATGAATGAATGAATGAATGAATGAATGAATGAATGAATGAATGAATGAATTTAATCCAAATCATTGTTGTATACTTTCAAATACCAAATGCAAAATTAACGCATAATGTATAATTCATATTTCATATTTTCTACTTTTTGATATTTTTACTTCTATTTTACTAGATTTATAATTTTAAATATACAGTTAAGAACGCTGAAAAGGTAAGAGTAAATATGACAGACAGTGGCTATTTGTTTACAAACTATACATTCCTGAAGTTTTAGGAATAGATATTTTACCATGAGATGGAATTCTACAAATATATAACTGCTTAAATGCCATACTATGAGCTCCACCCTGTTATTAAGTTGTATCTTCTCATGTATATGATATAGTGTTGAAGTTTTATCTCTCACCAGTTGAATTGTATGCCTAATTCCTCATGATTCATACACTTCAAACGGTTAGCATTCTTCAATTTCATTTTCCTTCCTTGATTTGTGCCTAACACCATCTTAATTACCTAATGTGGTGCCCAGTATATATTCAAGTTCATAATAACTGGGCCAAAGTCAGCTAGTTGGCTTTATGCCTAAGGCAGGATTAGAAGTCAGTTTCTTGATTCCTAGCCTGATGTTTTACCCACTAAGCCAAACTATCATAAATCAGATTAGACCTGATTAATATTATATGGAAGACTTCCAGATATACTGGGTGATGGGCACTGTGACCATATTTTCTTGGAAAAAAATGAGAAATTGGTAAAAAGGCAAATCTGAAGCAGATTCATAAAAAGTTAATTGCTTGTGTTTGTAACGTTCCTTTATAAAGGAAAATTCAAGAGTACAATCAAGAAAACTCTCACAAAATGCATATTCTAATCAAAATACATGTCAATTTTAAAAGTGCAATTGGAATTTCAAAAAATTTTCCCATGAAAGTTGAAACATTGTAATTGTGTTAAGTAGTACAATTTGTTTGGTAATAGTTAAATGATCAAAATAAAGAACAAAAGTAAGTTTTTGAAAAATAAATAAATTTAAAGGCCAGCTTTTGGAAATAAAACAATGTCCTTTATAATAAATGATTTTTGTAGCTATAGGCAAGTCTGGAAAGTAATAGAATAAATAAATTAACAAACAAACCATGAAGTTAATGACATAAAACTGAGGCCAGAAAATTTTCAAGTACTGCATAGTTAGTGTAACATGAGTGTGATTTAGAAGTCTATGACTACAGCCAACTCACCATGGCCAACCTGCCATGGGCAACTTGCTGTGGATCAATTTGATGAGAGAGAAGAGCTATATTAATAACAAAGAAGAGAAAAGTTGCAAAATATGTTATTGCTAAGAAGATGAAAACTCTCAAAATCACAAACGGCCTTTGCATGGAAAAAAATACTTCAAATTCATCTTTTGCTTTAATTATTTCACAACTCAACTGATTAATTATATAGCACCATGTCAATTTCAGCAGACTTCAGCTTCTTCTGAGACATTTTAGCATTGTTATGTGATGTATATCATGGAATGGGACAACTCGCCACAGACCAACTTGCCACAGGACAATTAACAATTAAATTTAATTATTTAAAATAAATAAAAAAAAACATATTTTAATTTTTGTCATTCATATTTCATTCTGTCCCTCCTTTCCATCCTTTCTTTAATGATTTAAAAATCACTGCAGAGTGAATTTTCACCTCTGTAACTAGCCTGCATTTATTTATGATCATATGCTGAGATATGATATTTTCTGTTAAATTCAACCAGCATTCCTGGCTGAGTAAGCAAGGGAACGTGATCACAATTTTGATATTCAGAGTTGAGATTTAAAACTTTAAAAATGCAGTTTCATAAAAACCCAGTTTTTTTAAAAAAATAATTGGTTTCCTTTTCTTATGAAAAGATTTTTTGCGGCAAATTTATTAGTTGGTGCTTTTTGTAAATATTACACTGGACCTTTTAGCTTTGACACATTTTTACCAAGGCCAATGAACTGGGGGAGTGGAAGTTGATAGAACCTGTTCTACATTCTTTTAGAAATATTTCTCACAAGAATCTTCTGTGGGTTGTAGGCACCTGCGTGAGGAGGGGTCAAAATGAACATTGGAACTTTCTTTGAAGGGGTTGGTGAGAAATTAACATGTGATAATTAGTGGGGTGGAACTTTCACTTTACTTGGGTGGAGAATGCCCAGGAACTTCAGATTCAGGATTTCTCCAGACTGTACCATTACAATGTCTTTAATAAAATCTCATGCTAAGGACTTTCAGGTTTTTTGGGAGTTCTGATTGTGTTGCTGATGTTGTGTGGAACCCTGACAGTGTCCTTGATCACTAGCCACTGTCTCTGAAGCCTTTCAAATATATTAAAGGCAAAGCAATGTCTCCCTGATGTGGCAATGGGCTACCTCTTCATATCAGCAGATAAGTAACAGTCATGGTTTCTGTTAAAAATAAAAGATACAGTCAAATAAAAGAGTTCTTACAAACCATCTGTCAAGTGAACACTGTACTCCTGTTCTTATCATTATTTGATTATATACAATGTACATTGGTTATGGCAATCAGTTCAAAAGAGAAACACTTTGGTAGTTTTGAAAGCTGGTAGGGATGATAGGGAATTCTGAAATATGGCAGCAGCCCAGTGGTTGAAATACAATAGACAATTAAATAAATATTTAAAAGACTTTTGGGAGAAACATTCTGAGGGTTTCTCCAAAAACACTTTCTATCTTTAATTGACATCAGGTGATATAAACTAACTGACTAGTCAGGCCAAATCAGCCAACTGAGGCTTCCTAGAATATCTTATGGAAAGAAAATAGTGTGGATAGTCAATACTAACAAACAGTTTATATTGAAACATACATTGGGGTATGTAAAAAATAGGAAACACCAAATAAATAAATCATTCAGTAAGTTTTATACTGCAAAGGTCAGTAATATATTTCTATCCATCAGTGGCCCTATAGATGATTTCAGGACTCTCTCAAATAGGGTGTGGAAGCATATCATTCATTCTTCTTGGTTGTACTGAGAGTCTTCTCTTTGGACTGTATATGTGAGAGGGTCTCTGAACATAAGCATACATTTAATGGAATCATTGCACTGTAAGATTCCTTTGAGCACAGGAAGGTAGCTGTGTCCTATAGACTGCATTTTGTCTTATTCTAACATCCATTTTGTAATCTCTAGGAAATTATTGAGCAACAGTGTCAGTTCACCTTGAGGGAGCTAGATGGTTTTCAAGAATTTTAAGGAGCAAAAATTTGGTCTTAATCCTTGAATAATAATAATAAAGATATACCTTATAAACATTTAGACCAGTATCTGGCACCCATTCATTATCAGTTTTGAGATTACATGCAGATTCACTTATGTTTATCAGGAACAGTATACAAAATTGTAACATTTTATTTGTAAAGTTAAATCTGAAACATATAAAGAGATTGAAAGTTGAGAAAGTGAACAAAGTCCATACCTTGCTAGTACAAAATGTCTCTGATAAAATTTAACAAGATGAAAAAATGTATTAGATGGCCATCACATCCACTCCCTCTCAGTATTTTCTATATAGAAAAGTTGTACTACTGTATGGTACCAAACCCAGAAGCAGGAAAGACAGTGAAGTGCGTAAAAATAACTATGAAGCTATTTGTAGTCTCCTGCTTCAATCTGCTGCTTTGAAGCAGGTCCTGCCTTTGATTCACAAATAGGCTTCATGAATCAAAGCATGCCTTTGAAGCTGTGTATAGTTCTCATTTTAGTACTAGTTGCATTTCAAGATCAGCAAAGGTACAGAAGATTGCTGATCAGTTTCTAAATTCTTTGGAGGCAAAGTAGAACACAAAAAATAGTGATGTGGATTTTATTTTAAATATGACATGGCTTAAGCCTTGAATAAATCATTGTCCATCCATCCATCCATCCTTCCATCCATCCATTTGTATCTTTTCTCCAGAAATTACACACAGCACTTCTAATTTTTTATCTGAGTAAAGTTGGATTAAGAGAGGCTGATTCCTACACAGTTTCTATGGATGAAAGTGGACTTGTTTTCCACATCCAATATTTTAACCACTATGCTGAGTCTTTTCCCGACAATCTCAAGAGTTGCAGTTCCAACATATCTAGGGATAATAAAATGAATGAAAACTGATCTACACCCATTCTACTAATGATATTAATGCATAAAAAACAAAAACAGATTCTTTGAATTGTCTGTCCTTTTAACTTTTATACTGGACTGTAGTTTTTGTTTGTAATAGAAGTGATTTTTGATATGTTTATATTTTTCAAATCAAATCAAATCAAATTTTATTTGTCACATATACAGTCATACATGGTACAAGAATGTAGTGAAATGTGTATGCAACCATTTGCAACCATAGGTAGTAGGGCAAGAGATAGTTTAGACAGGTAGGAGAATAAGTTAGGAGTGAGGTAGATTATGGGAGTACTATTAGTCCTGGTTGTTATGGTTTGGGGTTAGGATGGTTAGGATCTGTATTACATGTGGGAAGAAGCTTCTCTTTAGTTTCTCTGTGTTGGATTTCAGTGTGCGGAAGCACTTTCCTGTCCTCATCATAGCGAACAGTCCATTGTTGGGATGGCTGGGGTCTTTCACTATCTTCCTGGATGTGGTCTGTCATTGGTTGTTATAGATGAAGTGCAGTTCAGGGAGCTTGGTGTGGATGATGCACTCTGCTATGTGCACCACCCTCTGTAGGGCTTGCCTGTCCTGCATGGTGCTGTTTCCAAACCAGGTAGTGATGTTGCCCATCAGGATGCTTTCTACTGTGCAGGAGTAGAAGTTCCTGAGCACTTTGTGGGGCAGTTTGAAGTCTCTCAGTCATCAGAGATGGTATAGACGTTGCCAAGCTTTTCTCACCATGCTGTCGATATGTCGGGTCCATGTCAGGTTCTGTGAGATGTGGATGCCTAGGTATTTGAAGCAGTCCACTCTCTCCACTGGGCTCTTGTTGATGACAGGGGTCTGGTATCTCCTTTTCTGCTTTGTGCTAAAGTCTACTATCAGCTCCTTTGTCTTGCTGACATGAAGAAGGAGGTTGTTTTTCATTTATTTATGTATTTATCAGATTTGGAGATTACCCATCTCACTCACAGAGTGACTCTATAATCTGATGGTTATGACTTATTCTAGAAATCCATTTACAACTCAAAAGTAGAATTAAAATATAAAGACATAAAGTAGATTGTCAAAAGAAAAAAGTCAGGATTTCATTTTTCTATCTAATACACTAAACAAGTTGAACTTTGGTACATATGCCTTCATTCTTTCCTCTCCTGTGCTGTAACCATAGAGAAAGAATTAAAAACTTAAGCTAATAATGTGTAATCTTTATAAAATTCTTAGTTTGTTTGTGCTGAGTTGATTCTAAAACAGGTGTGGGCAAAGTTTTTCACTCACGGGCCAAACTTTTTTGACTCGTGGGCCACAATGATGGGCTCCCCCTCCCCCACGTGTCTTTTCAGGCATGGGATGCCGAACGCAGCAGCTCTGGAGAAGAAGGTAAGAGGGCTGTGGGCAGGAACAGGGGGAGCAGCAGGGGGAGCGGTGGGCAGGCGCGGCTCCGCAGCAGCAACACCAGCTCTTCTCCCGCTGCCCAGGTGCTGCTGATGGTGAAGAGCAGCTCCAGCAAGACGAGCATGTGCTCCACTTCGCCAACTAAATCCCACGATGGAGCGCATGCTCGTCTTGCCGGAGCTGTTTTTCACCATCAGCAGCACCTGGGCAGTGGGAGAAGAGCCGGCATTGCTGCTGCGGAGCCATGCCCACCCGCTGCTCCCCCCCACTCCTGCCCGCCGCCCTCTTACCTTCTTCTCCAGGGCTGCTGCGTTCGGTATCCCATGCCTGCAAAGAAACGCGGGTGTCAGCAGCCTGTCCCGCTTCGCAGGGTGGCTCCCTGTGGTCCTCCCCGGATGGCTCGGTGGCCTCTTTGGCAGGAGAGGGGCCCGGCAGGCACAGAAGGGCACAGAGCATCCCTGTGCTCTGGACTAGCCCTGCGGCCAAGGGCACGGGGGCAGCAGCCACTCCTGGTCATTATCCTATGCCCATCCTCAGCTCCAGCCTCACGTAGGTCGCTTGCGACACACTGATCACCAAGGCAGCAGCGACCCTAGAGCGACCCTCCAGCGAAGCCGTGGGAGCCATGCTTCTTGAGGGTGCCATGCTCTCGGGTACGCTGCCACTGTCAGTGAGGGCAGAACTAGTTCTGCGGGCTGGATTAAAAAGCCCAACGGGCCGGGTGTGTCCCGCGGGCCGTAGTTTGCCCATGTCTGTTCTAAAATCAATAGAGGATATACACTGGGGAGTTTTATGTATTTATACATGATATTGATTTATTCTCCCTTTTTTTAATAATGAAGGAAAGCAGAATAGGAGAGCAGGGAAGAAGATGTTATGTTCTTAACAAACCATTATAGTTCCTTAATTATTATTAACATTAGGCTAAATGATAGTGACTTGCCTATGTGATTGTAGCTAGTAACGCATCCAAATTTATCATACCTAAATCAAAATTAAAGCTTGGTCTCCCAATCACAATCCAATATTACTACAGTCTAGTATATAGTCTAACTTCTTCCCCTTCCCCTTTATTATATTCTCCTAAAACACAAATTATTTATCCTATTTGTTGAAGAAATTATATAAGGATTGCATGCAACTGCAATCTACAGTTTGCAGTGAATGAATGAAACTCTGGAGAAGGTATCCAGGAGTCAGGAGTAGGTTACAAATTGTGCATTCCTGCTTTAAAGTTACACTACTTTTAAAATGAAGACTTCATCTAGTACTTCTAATTGATATTTGTTAATAATTATTTATTCTAATTTATTTATAGATTTCTCTTTTCATCTTCTTTATCATGATAAGGATACCAGACCAGAGTGAACCAAGCCAGATTTTGTGAGTGAATAATAATAATCACCACCACTGCAACTTGGGAAATTTATTTAAGGACAACTCTAAATGTAAGTCTGAAAATAAAGCTATTTTTCTCCTTTCACTTGCTTTAAATATACTCAGATTTGTGAGGACAATATCATGAATTCAAGTATGCTTATGGAATTCAGGCTGCATGTAAAGTTTCAGAATGCAAGCTAAATTTACTGTAACACATCAAATTCATTACTGCACAATCGTATCCTGCTTACTCTGAATTTTATAGTTGATGTGAAAATTATTATATTGGTCTCAGATTAGTGTAATAAGATTGAACCTTTTATAGTATTTATGTGACTTCTAGCTTATTATATTTTGCACTGTGCTTCCTTGTTTGTTATTGCTGTAATTTATTTGAGTAAGTTACAGGTTAGGCACTGAATGGCCATTGGAGTATAGGGCACTACTGACTTGTAAAGATGCTACCATAAGTACGTAACACACTGCATCAAATTGTTGCTGTGTTCAGGTGACTGGGTCTCCAATTAGAGACTCAGATAAGATAAATCACAAAAGGAGCATTACCTTGCTTACATTTTATACTTACTGTGTTATAGGAAAATGGATAAATATGTAATTATCTTGATCATTCCAATTAAATTGAAATCATTAATATCCCCCACATGTTTATATCTGAAATTCCATTTGTGCACAGCATTTAACCTATTTAAAACTAAGTCCAGACCTCAGCCTTGAAGCATTTCTTCCTTGCTGTAGGCAAGGGAGAGATAACTGCTGAATTTATCTTCAGGCAGCAGAAAGCCTACTATAATAGAACAATGGAAGATAATATGCCAGAAGTAAGATAATCAAGGTTAATGACAGAGCTAAGATAAGAGTGGACTGAGATGACCTAGCAATTGGCTTCCAGGGGGCCATTCTTTTCACTGCTAGTGCAGACTGTCTGCTATTATAGTGCAGTAATGGTGCTAGGAGCAATTTTAGTTCCTGTTTGAGAGGGATAGTGCTTCCTGGTGTGGAAGCCAACAGCTTAACACAGAGATGTTTGGTGTTTTAACTTTTTAAGTTGGTCAGTTTTAGTTAGAATCTAGCTACCTGTGAAGATTTTAGATTTACCCTTGCATTTTTCAGCAAGCTATGTAAGAATCAAATTAAACAGTCTAGAAAAATATGAATGGAATTTGAGCAAAGATGATGGCAAATCATATGGAAGTAACTCTTTTATTCCTCTAATTTATCATTTGGGTCTCTACACCAAAAGGCATACACTGTCAAGAAGATTGCAGATCCTTGTTACCTGAATCACATTTTCATAAGTATATATGATCCTTAGACTGACCAGCTTTCTAGTTCACTGACATTTTCTCTTTATATAACCACTAACTTGGTATTTACTCACTGTGATAAAAGACAGAGTAAAAAAAAAAGTAATCTATCATTAATTCATTCCATTCTGTTTGGCAACTAGATCCTGTATTTTCTCTAGCTGTAGGTGGTCGCTCTAGGATCAGTGTCAATTGTCAAAAAAAATAACTCTCAGACCAAAATTCCTCTCCCTAAATACAATAAATATATGGATATGTGTGCATATGTTAATTTTAGAAAATAAATATCTCATGTAAAATATTGAGGAGTGAGGAAGGGGAAGGAAGAGAACAAGCAGCTAATGGGAAAGGCCACCTAGCAAGATCAGAAAATGCTGTTGGAGAAATAACCTTATCAAAATTACACTGTAACAATCATAAGACCCTGAAAAGGAAGTGAGGATTATTTTGATTCTCTCTGAATCTCTTAATTAACTTAATTCTAAGCCTACTTTACCACTGCTACTTGATATTTATACTGTCTTATTATTACAGTATCAACATCAATGCCTTTACTGAATACAATCAGTGTAATCAAACAATCTATCCAGAAAATTGAATTTCAGTAAGTAAACCTAAAAAATCAGGAAATATTTCAAATGTATTTAAAAGACAATAATTAATTCATAGACATAAGACCACTTTGTAGTTATTGTACATGTATTTAAAACAAAACCAAATGCAAGGAAAGAAGTAACCAGAAATGTTTATCTTGAGCTAACTTTTATCAGAATTAGTAGATAGTAGATAGATTATAACTCAGTAACTATATAATAACATGATGTTGATAATAATAATTATTTTATTTTATTTAAGATGGAAAATGTTATAGCATTTTATACTATGTCTTTCATTCTTGTCCAGGGCCATGCTCTTCCTTTTGCAGTATGGGATAGTAAAAATTATAAAGTACCATTGGTTCAAAGGCTCTGTCCTATGATTCTGGAGAGGTCAAATTATTGAAAATAGCAATAGCCCTTATATACTGCTTCACCATGCTTTACAGCTAAATGGTTTACAGAATCAGCCTATTGTCCCCAACAATCTGGGTCCTCATTTTACCCACCTCAGAAGGATGAAAGCCTGAGTCAACCTTGAACAGGTGAGACTCAAACTACCAAACTGCAGGCAGTCGGCAGTCAGCAGTCAGCAGAAATAGCCTGCAGTACTGCATTCTAACCATTATGCCACCATGGCTCTTCTTTGTTGTTCCTTTTATGGAACCAGATTTATATTTTGTCTAATTAAATAGATATCCTGGTCAGTCATATTTGGCCTATGTCCAGATGCTGTTAATAAATAACCTTTTGTTACAGTGCATATATCTAGTTTTTTGCAGCACTTGGAATTATCCATCATTGACCATCCATTCATCCATTCATCATAATTATGATTCATTTAAATTTTAGATAGTATTATTTTGTAATACTAAGAGTTTAGATATTATTACTTTTTTAAAATTTTAGATGTTATCATATTTGATACAATTTTAGTGTTTTTATTATAATTTAATATGGGCTACATCCTGGACCTGACTTACAGTTCTTAGTTAGGTTGTATTTTTATTCTTAAACTTTATTTTGTTTATCATCTGTATTGGACCACAATAAACTGTATCAACCATCTTGTACTATTGTCATAAGATAATTTCAGAAAGAGATGAACTATTACTTAGTTTATTTGTATATCATTCCTTTGCCCAAATAAATAGTAAACAAGTATAAATATTCAATACAAGTATAAATAAATATATAAAATATTATATTCGGTGAAGATTGTTTCATATCCACCCAATTGTCTGGAGCAATTTATTTATTGATTAATCAACCTTGTATGCTTCCTATCTCACACAGGCCCATCTCTCTCTAGGCAGCCCAATATTATCCCCAATATCCAAGCATTGCTTGTTTTCCTTGTTTTAGCTCTGTCTGCTTCTCTCTCACTCTCAACTATTCTGAAATGAATTTTTCTCTTTTCTTCATACAGCACTTAAGAGGTAACAATGCTGCATTAAAAGTGTTGAAAAGGAATTGAGAGGTTAGAGAACATTCTAAAAGGGCAGAAATATCAATTACTAGCAGTTGTGATGGTTATGTGTTTACAATAGTGGAGGAAATGACTTAACTTCATGGGAGCAAGCAAGAAGACTATTGCCTTCATACTCTGCTTCCCAGAGTCATTTGGTTCACTGTTCTGCTGATGTGCAATTTCCCAAAACTATTGCTGCTTCAGAGAATAGACACTGACTTCAGAATGGTGTTTCTTTGGTTAATATTTCCAGGATAATGAAACTGATCTATTCCCCATAAACTAATGGTTGGATCAGGATCCTCCTAATTTATTTATCTCAGAAATATTATAACAACATGAAGTGACTGCTTTCCGTATAATGAATATATGACACCAAAGATAAGGCTTGTGTAAAATTATACAGATTCCTTTCATCAAAATAGTTCTAAGAGGGAAAGCAATAGTTTTACTTCACCAAATCAACAAGCCACTTGATTTGTCCCGGCAGCAATATAGATGACCCAAAACTACTTTGGGCTACTGGTGGTGGAGAAGGTTCCTGTAGTCTTTCCTCCAGAGCTGGTCAAATTGTTAATAGGCTGAGCACTTCTAGATTTTACAGTAATTTACACCAGAGAAATCCAACTTAGGCAACCTTGAGCAGATAAATAAATTTCAAGCCCCAATTGTAGTCATAAGTCAATCATTACCTATATAGATCTTTTCCCCCTCTAATGATTACTTAGTATATTTTGTCCATCTATCTTTTCTGTCTAAATTTTGGCATGTGGCAAAAGAACTCCAAGCCTGGGAGGCTTTGCTATATACGGGAAGAAATCCTATGGCATGAACCAGAGCTATCTGCCCTGGAAGCCCTTCAACTAATGGTAAGAGTAAAGTCTCACAATAGTTTACAATTCAGCTTTGCATGGATGCATTGTTGGAAATTCATACAGTTGCCCTTTGTTATATTGTATAAGTTGGGCAGCACATCTTTGAAATAAATCAAAACAAATAAAGGTTCCTTGAAGCAAAGCACTCCTTTGAAACCTAGCCCTATTCACTATCTAAAGACAGAATTCATTATGAAATCTGGGTCAGCCTACTGAGATTCAAAGGATACTTCACTACCATTTTTTTCTGATCCTTGAGCTTCAAAATGTAAGTAATCTAGAAAAAGCAGGAGAGAGTCCTACGAGTGGACAAAACTCTCCATGACTCAGACTATTCTTTGAACATGTATCCATGACATCCACCTTTATAGGATTTCATAATAACCAAACAACATAAGCAATTTACTCAACCCAATTTCATTAAGGTGGATTTTGCTATCATAGTTCGGTTCTTCTGAATACTTTCTTGCCCAATGCTGATTAACAGTGTGAAAATAATAATAATGTGTTTCTGGCACAGTCCATTGAACAACAAATAGATAGAAATGTGCTTGCTTTCTCCCTCCCCCTTTTTTAACATGCTTAATTTTGTATTGTAAATAAATTGGGGAAGTTTTTGAACAGTAACAAATTATATCTTTAACTGTAAATAGTGTAACAATCATCTGCACTCATAGAAAACTATTGTAGAAAGACAAACTATCCCCATATTATTTCTAATATTTACATGTGTTGTAAATAATTTATCAGGTTTGGTGAAGTGATTATGAATGTTGAGATACTCATTAATCAAGATGAATGGCAGAGATTTATAATTGTGCTGCTACAATAAT
>JAEANM010010903.1:0-15550 GCA_017656035.1 Myanophis thanlyinensis
TTAAAACAATTAAATAAATTATTTAAATATAAAATTAAAATTAAATTTAAAATTTAAGTTTAAAACCCTCAGGTATCCGGCTAGGCTGGCTCGTTGAAATAAACGGGTCTTCAGGGCACGTCGGAAACATCGGAGATCCGTAATAGTACGAATCTCTGGGGGGGAGTTCATTCCAGAGAGGGCGCCACCATAGAGAAGGCCCGTACCCTCGGGGCTGTCAGGCGACATCGCCCCAACGATGGAACCCCGAGGAGGCCAACCCTATGGGAACGCACAGGTTGGCTGGAGGATGATGGCAACAGGCGGTCCCGTAAGTACCCGGGTCCCAAGCCATGGGGCGCATTAAAGGTAAGCACCAATACCTTGAACTGCACCCGGAAGGCCACAGGAAGCCAGTGCAGCTCGCGCAGGAAGGATGTAACGTGGGAGCTCCCATGATTACCCTCGCGGCCGCATTCTGGACCAGCTGCAGCCTCCGGATGCTTTTCAAGGGGAGCCCCATGTAGAGAGCATTGGCGTAATCCAGACGGGAGGTTAAAATAACAAAATTCTCAGTCTCTCCAAAGGGTCTATGACCCATTCTAGACTTGGAAGTTTTAATGGAATCCATCTATTCTTTTGATTGAGTTTAGGGCCCTGCCTCTCCTTTATCTTTAATATTTTTAGCATTCTGGTAGTTACAGAGGCACTTGTTTCCATGGAAAAACAACAAGGTGAAAGTACTGTATCATTTGATTCCTTTAATGGGGTGTTGACAACTAAAGAAAAGTCAATATGGCCAGTAAAGCAAAATGCTGGGTTGTCCAGGAGGGCTTTTGTAAGCAAATTATATTTTTATACTTTTAACTCATTGGAGTTTTAAGAAAAATGTACAGGATGAGGCTTAGGGCCCTATCCATCCATTCATCTGTCATCGAGCAAGGTTATTTTCTGAAATCTAAACACACTGGAATTATGTTTGGCATGATCAAAGACACTGCTGAAAGAAAGATTTGAGTTTTAAAATGGCCTGGATGTTTTTGAGGGCTGCTGGGAAAAAAGTAAAAGTGCCAGAGGGAGTGGTACAGCAGCTGGGAACATTGCTGATTGATACACAGATAGTTCTTGAGTTACGATCCTAATGCAGTTGTAACTTGTGACAGTTGTAAATTGAGTCACCAGTGATTGACCTGAATTTACAGCCTGTTATGTAGTGGTCATTAAGCAGATGCCGTAGTCATTAATGGAACCAGTGGTTTGCTGTGGGCTGTTTTAGTTGAAAATTGGCATTTACTTCCTTTGTAAAATGCGGTCGTGTGACTGCAGGGGGAGGTCTGTCATAACTTTGAACGGACACCAAGTGACTGGTCATAAATCAAGGACTACCTGTATTCTAAACTTCTTTCCATGCTGATTACATGACCTGAGGTAGAAAATGCAGTTCTAGCCTGCCTCCATGTTTCCCAGTGTACAATTACAAATACACAAATATGAAATAGAAATTTACGCTCATTTCAGATAAAGGAATTGGGTGGAATAAGGACTGCATGATTTCCTGATTTTCTTTTGGGCAACTTTTCAGGATGCTTCCATTTAAAGGCCTCAGGCCCTACTTATCAAGTATTATATAATTCTGTGTTTCTTTTTTCATCACATTGCTAATATGGAAGAATTATACTCTGGGATGAAAGCTGGAAGCATGCCGGTATGCACAGTGGTCTTAGATTTCTTGTATAATATGATATTTGGAGACTATGAATTCTAATCCCACTTTAGACATGAAAATCAGCTGGGTGCTGTTGGGCCAGTCACTCTTTCTTAGTCCAGTCTACCATACAGGACTGTTGTGGAGAAAATAGGAGGAGGAAGGAGTATTAGGTATGTTCATTGCTTTGAGTTACTTCTAAAGCAATAAAGGCAGGATAAAAATCTAATAAATATTTAAGTATCCATTGTTAGTTTTATGGTGACATCAAGAACATCAAGGAAAATTTATGTTTTTTAGGTGGGTCTAAACTAAGGTAGATTCTGAAGTATAAATTGTTGAAATTCATAATACAGTTTGAAGAGAAATTCATTTCCATGTCTCCTGATAATGAATATATCATTACTGCATCTCAGTCAAAGAAAGGGCTTTATGGGGTAAGAGTTAAGACAGTGTTGTTTCAGACCAACTGTGAAAATGTTGGAATATTGTGAAATCATGTGTATACATGGATGTGCAACTGATTGGCAGATATATGTTATTGCCAGAAGTAAAGTGGTACAAAATTAGACAGTATGGTGACAAGGTGTGCTATTTTCGCATCATTAAGATAATATTCCATGGCAAAAGAGGGAAACATAGAGCAACCAACTCAGAAGGATAAAGAGTACTTGATACTGAAAAAAAGAAAAAAAATGGGAAAATAATGCATGGTGAGGTTTGAAAATAGAATTTAAAAGAGAAATGAATAAAGGGAATAATATTTGGAAGAGTGCCAGGGGTCTGGGTGGAGCCTGTAGAATTTAATTTTAGGGGAAAGATAGAGAAGGAAGGAAAGCTTAAACTAACCAAACAACAGAATGAAATAGAGAGAAACATAGATCTAAAAATGAAATTTGAAAGCCTAATGAAAGAACAAACAAAGAGTTAATGCAAATAAGAGATGATGGATAAAAGATATATAAAGCCAAGGCAATAGTGATACAAACATAGAAAAGAACAATTTAGGGAAAATAGAGAGTTATAATTATATAATTAAGGGAAATTATAGTCTGTTTTAATACATTGTATTTCTTTTTTTGTTGGAAATGTATAACTTATGTAAAGATATGGACATTAGGCCTGAATATTAATAGTTGAATGTATTTTATTATAAGGTGCGTATTGTCAGTACCAATATTAGAATTATATAACTGGTTAAATATGTGTGGATATAAATAAGAGTTGAATGAAAATATAAAAGATATGATGGAAAATATGGTGGAAATGAAATGATATGAGAAAATTCTGAAAAAGATAAAATGAAGAGTGATAATATTGGAAATGTTGGTACTAACATTAGAATTGAAAGAATGGTTAAATGATAAAATGTGATAGGAAGGTGGATAGAAAATAAGATATATAGACAATGAAGATGTGAATTAAAAGACAAGATGAAATATTGATTAAATGGAAAATGAAGAATATATTCAATAACTAACAATATTATGGGGATGTATAAGAATAAGAACTGTAAAATGTATGATTATTGTCAAAACCTGCATTATGGGTGGATAACCAGGTACCACACTGTTCAGAAAATGATATATTGTGATATATAGAAAAAAAAATAAAAAAACCTTGTAGTTAAGATAATATTCCTGATAGTTTGAAGTCCACGTCTGTGAAGGATGTTGTTATATAGTACCTCAGCATATTTTGTGGCTAAGATGGTTTTTCAGGGAGATTGTAGAGTTCAATTTCCTTGGGAAATTTGTGGTGACTGTTATGTAGCTGGAAATACTAATAGCATAAGGTCTAGACGTTGAACTAAGGTCTAGTTCATGAAATCTGATATTCCAAATTGTGATAATTCCAATGCAAAATATAAAAAAGCAGACCAGGTAGTCTGGCTTGTATATTTTGAAAAGAAGATAAAAGATACTTGGTCATCTCATATGATATTTCATAGTTCATATTTTGTTATGGGATCTGAGGACAGGCTGGTAGGGATAATTTCTCTACATTGCATTTGTTCTTTTGATAAAGGGACTGTTTGGAGAGCCCCTCTGTCAGGGCAGAGATTTGTAAGAACAGTGATCTCATGGAACATGCTTCATTTCTATTTCTACCATCCCTAAAAAAGAGAACACTTTGGCTATCAATCTGTTCTCTCCAGCAGTTAAAACAGAAAAGGCCATAGAATACGGAGCCCTGTGGCTAGATGGAAAGGAGCAAGGTTGTAGAAGGCCTGAAGCTCATCAGCCAGATAACATAGATTGAACTTCTATGGTCAATATGGCAGGACCTTCTGTACGCATGGGTGTAGGGTTATCCCTTTGTCCTAGGTGATCCTTGGATAAGAAAAGCAATTGTTCAGATTTTTTATTTTCCCTTTAAACAATTGTGTTATTATTATTAGATTGCTGAGGATTTTCTTTAGATTTTAATATATCTGAGATAAAGCTTACATTAAAAAAATGTTATAGAATAGGCACAGGTAGCTCTTTATGTTTTCTTTACTGGCAGAATGCCTATGGAGATTCTTAATCATTCAGGTCATGGTTGTCCCAAAGGTGCTTTTTCAAGAAGTTTCTTGGATGAGAAGCCAAACGCTTTCAAAGAAAATCCAGAAAATCCAGTTGCCTCTTGAAAAAAGCATCTTTGGGTCTTTACTGGCAGGTTTTTTATTTTCTTTCTCCATTGGTAAATACATAAGATACCCTGACTATTAGGTAACAAATGAAAGACCTAATAAACTTGGAGAATTTTGTTGCATGTAATGCTGACTAGAAAAAACTTCTAAAGTTCCCTGGAGTGTTACTGATGACTAGTTTTTTGGGAACAATGTAACTGCTGTTGGGCTTATCCCAATGTACTGCCCAGATGTACCTAGCCACAGCAATTAATAACTTACTCGGTTCATTTCTAACAATACAGTAGCACCCTATTATCTCTTAGAGTCCTTCTGTGCAAAGTAAAATAAAACTATGATTCAAACCAACAGCTGTTATGCCAGAGGGCGTGTAATATAGCTGTATATAAGATTGAAGATTTTAAGTAGTATGAGAGGGTAAGAAGGAAAAAAATACTGGCCAGAAGGCATGCAGGCTTTTGCCAAGTGCTTCTATTGGCATCAGAGATAGATATTGGCCTTGGAGATATATAAATAGATGCTTGTCTTTCAACAAAACCTCAGTGTGGATATATTGGGAAGTCAAAATGAAAAGAAGTAAGCCTTACATACAGCAATTGCTATTTTAATCCAGGCCGTGCAAATTGTGGAAAGTATATGAATAAGAGTAAAAAATCATTTTGACCAAAGTTAATGTTTCACTCATTGTTCTGGAAACCACAAAGAGTGTGTTATAAACAAAGAGTCTGGATTGGGAGAATGCATAGAAGGTAGGTTCTTCTCCTCACTGGTTTCTAGGTATTCTTAGTTCTGAAATGTCACATTTGTGTTTTAAAGTGGGCTTGAGAAAAGGAGGCGAAAGAAGCTAGGTAAAGGGCCTGGTAAGTTTGTTCCAAAATGCTGGAGCCTGACTTTTAGTAGAGCTATGCTCTACTTATTCTGACAATTCAAATCTAAGTTTTTATTCTGATACAGAAACAAGGTCTCCAAGCTCTACATCAAGAGCAAAACACCTGAGAAAGAAAAGAATGCTGTGCAAGACTGTTTTGGAAGAGCATTTTGGGAGTGAGGGTCTATTTGTGAATTAAGGCCTGCTCCAGACACCTAGTAGCCCATTTCTAGAGTTAAATAGGAGTGATGGTGGCGCAATGGTTAGAATGCAGCATTACAGACTAACTCAACCCACAGCCAAGAGTTTGATCCCAATGAGCTCAGGGTTGACTCAGCCTTATATTCTCCTAAGGTCAGTAAAATGATCCAGATTGTTGAGGGCAATATGATGATATTTGTAAACTGCTCAGATGGTGCTTTACAACACTATGGAGCGGTATATTACTCTAAGTGCTATTCCTAACCATGGTCAGCATCAACTGTATTGGTGTGGCTAACAGAAGTTTCCAATATTAATTACCTGACTGAGAATAAATGCTACAGCAATGTTTATGTTAAGACTACTTTAATTTCACAATTCCACACTTAGAATTTTGTAAAAAGAAATTTTATAATTTGACAAGAACTAAAGATTCTTTGATATCGAATCTTCCTGACTTGAAAGCTAGACTGGAGCTTAAATATTGTATTGTTTTCAATGGTTTTTATCTAGAACTCTCTGACTGCTCTCATGCTATGTGTGAAATCTAGGACAATAGAGTGAATACAAAGTGGTAGAATCAGATTAGTCAATTATAGTGGTATTGTCTGCACCGTTGTACTGTTATAGTACAGCCCCCAGAACTGTTTGGTTTTTGTACTTTGAATATCAGATAAAAGATGCCAAATCAAACAGCTGTGTAGGTAAATTTGCCTCTGCATATCTTAAGGATATTCTTTCATGAGGTCCTACGGATCTGTTTAGTCTTCCTCTATGAAATTTCAGAATTGAAGCTTGTGAAATGCAGAGTTGGAGAATTGCTTCTCAAGTTATTGCTTATGATGTTAATAGCATCTCTTATCAGCTAATTTATAGTCATTATTTTGTTTCAGGAATTTTATATGTTAATACTGTGAAATAGAATACATTAGTTATCTCAGCAAACTTTGAAAAGGATGTACCAAAACAGAAATTGGTGCACCAAAATGTTTGTCATTTATCAAATATGCCTCACATGTACACCTTTAAAGTATAAACATAGATTTACTGTACAAGAGAAAGAATCCACATTAAATAATCATTACAGTTTCATTGTAATTTCTACTTTGTCTCAAACTTAGATAATCAGCCAGCATTCTTAACTGAAAAAGTTTTACCTGCTAATAACTGTATAGCAGGGTAGCAGTGATAGTGAGTTGTTTTCAGTTCCCTCTTAGGAGAAGACAGAATAATTTCTAATTATTTGGTCCATGAATTTGGTATGACTCATGGGGAATGATGTTATTTTTTTTTCTTATTAATTCATATAGCTCAAAAGTTAGTGATGTTCAGGATTTTGGTCTAGCAATATACAAAAATAAACATAAGGATAATTTATGTTTTTCTTTTTTTAAAATAAAAGACTTTCTGATTTTTCTTGTATTACTCTGATATATTCATTAAAAATCATTCACATAACTACTTCCCTATGGACTTAATTCAATCTTGGTTGATGCATGAATAGCAAGTAAGTGGGTAGCCTTATGGCCATGGAACATAAAGCCCCCATCAATCATGTCCATGGTATTATATAGCGAGAAGGGCATGGAAGATTTGAATAGCTGTATCTTTATATAATATCTTGCTTTTATTCACTGTGGCACATTCACCATACATACATTCATACTGGACTTAGAATAAATTTGTCTATTGGGTTTACTGGTTTGCAGATTTGTCCTATAACTACATAAAATTGCTGTTTAGTAGACCTTCTGTCAAGCACAGCTGAGTACCAGTAATTCTATCATATTCCTGTAGGTCAAAAGGCAATCAATTGATTTAAGCAAGGCATGGAGATTGTGAGAAGGGATAAAAATAAAAAGTCATTGACTAGCTGGGCTGTTTTCCATTACTAGGGCAATGGTAATTTGTAGAGAAAATCTTTTTTAAAAAAAAAAAAACCTCAGAAAGCCACGCCTTAAAACATGTTTATCTCTTTTGTTTCCTTGCCAGTCTCTCATGCACAAACATGCTAGATAAATTCCCAGTCTCATGTGGATCCTGTGGAGATCAAATGCTGCTGGCACAGATGCTTGTTTACTCAGGAGCTGTGCTTTGCCATTTAACACCTGTGTGCTCCCTGGTAGGAATTTCTCCTGGGAAAGAACGTCATGTTTCTGAAGGTGTTATTGGGATAGGCATTGTTTAACACTGGTAGATTATCAGATTTTGTCATTGTCTGCTTTCATGTTTTGGCATGTTTTTTTAATTGTTCTACTCATTATGCCATTTTTTAAAACATGGCAAGTCTTTGACAATTGATAAAAATTTCTTACTCCATTTTTACAAAAACAAAACAGGCCTTTCAGATATTTATTAAACAGTAGATTAATTGTTTCAGAATCATGAATATGTTTTAATTTAGATCATCCTTTGGTTCTAAAATATCATGCAACTCATCCAGTTCTCTGATTTTGTTTGTCATCTGACTTAATATAATGCATCAAAGTAATACCTGTTTGCAAATGCCTCATCTCCATTGTAGTAAATCAGCAAATTTTAAGCATATGATAGTTCTTTATGAATATCTGGGTTAGGAAAAATGCTTTATAAAATTTCTCTCTTGCTCCCACCTCCTTGCTTCACCTTCTGGTTGGCACCATTTTATCATATCAAATATTTCATTTGTAAATAATAGCTTAAAATGATCTAGTGTTCCCACACAACATTTGGGATCTATGCAAAAGCTAGTTTATCCTATTGGAAGTTTGGCTAAAATCAAACCATTAGAAAAAAGCCATGGATATGAAATGTGATGACATTTTTTGGCCAATGGAAAATAACATGACTAGTTTTATACTAGTAGATTTCCTACACTTGAAACAGAGAACTAGAAATGGAATCTTGTATTCTATAACACAATTAATTGTTTAGATAGGACAAGGAGAGTCATAAATATGTGTATTCTAACACCTATAATACTTGCTGGGAAGTGGTGAATTACAAAGTATAATTTGTCATATCATTGTCTTAAGTTAGAATCCTCCAAACAGGTGGAATCCGACCAGTTTTGCTACCGATTCAGTGCACGCGCGTGCACGCCAAACGTACTGCAGCGCGGCTCTTTAAATCTCTTTTAGAGGCACCAGAGCAGCAGGGATTATCAGGAAGGCTCTGTATACACACCAAACAGCTGATTAAGATAAGTAACAAAAAAAACGAAGCTCGTATAAGGAAGCATAAGGGCAGGGGTGGGTGGGCAGGCCAATTTCAAATCGCCACTACCGGTTCAGGCGATGTGGTGTGATCCGGCTGAATTTCATCATTGCCTCCAAACTTACATTGGCTAAGAGTTTCAACACTTAGGATGGCTGGACATAATAGAAATTTTAGTCAGATATATCTGAAGGCCAATATACTGGAGAAAGCTTGCTTTCCATTTCACCTATTATATATGAATGCTCCAAAATCAGCTGAGCCAAGATCTTAAAATGAAAAAACTAGAACATCCCTGTGTTTCAGTAATTGGAAAAAATCCAAAATCTAACTCCTTTAAAGATTATAAAGATGGCAAGATAAACGGTATAATCCAAATGCCAAAAACTGGATGGGAGATGGAATGGTCCAAGGCCTTCCTGAAATTAATTGCAGCCCATTGCCCATCTGCTGTACATTTTAGACATCCTCTGTGTTATCGTCTATGTTTGCATATATAGCTTTTGACTATATTTATTTATTTGTATCCCGCCTTTTTTTTTTTTTTACAAATATCCCAAGGCAGAGAAAATACCTAACACATCTTCCCCCTCCTATTTCCCCACAACTATTATATAGTATCAGAATAGGATAAATAAACAATAGCAGGCAGCAAATACACTTAAGATTTATGGTAAAATACTAGAAATTAAACACAACCAAAACAATATTTTGTGCTTAAACTTTTGTGTGCTTTAAAGTTACTACCATAAAACAATTTTTATTTAAAATCTTAAATATATTGCCTCTTTAAAAACAATTCTTTATACTAATAGTCATTTAATTGTCTGGTTTACTAGGGATCTTTAATTCTTTTTTATTTTTATAATCCTTTAAAAAGTATATACATACTAAAAAGCATTATTAAGATAGGTTCCTGTTGAGTCTCTTTGAAATGTTCATAAACCAGAGGCCAACACAAAGATGTCTGTCCTCAAAGAAACCATTTATTTTCTTCAGCTGATAAGGAAGTTTATGATACCTTGGTTCCCAATTCTATTTTTTAGTTCTTTTAGCAAGAGATCAGCCTCTCTGTTAGACATACTAAGCTCTTACTTTTAGTTGGCAGAAAAGCCTTCATGTTAAATGGCACAAAAAAGCAGAAGGTTTTGATGAGGTTTTCAAGGCATAGGCATTGCTGAAGCTCATCTTTAATAATACTTAAAAATACTTAAACCTCTACTCTTCCAGTCACAATTCAGTGAGTTTTTATAATTCTTGTTAATTTATTTTTAAAAAATAACATATAAGCAAGCATTGTAAGAACATTTGTTGTGTTCACACATGAGTTCAGTATGTGTTCAGGCCTTCTGGATGAAAATTCTGGGAATTATATCTTGTCTTCGTCAAGTAGGGAAAATGCTACTTTATTACATTAGCAGACTAATGAGCTTCATTAGCAGGATCCAGAAGTGCTGTAAGAAATACGTTGGAAACAGGCCTAAAAAGAGAAACGGTTTTACTGATTAACCCAGGTAATGATTCTTTGTAAATGATGCAAAGGGCCATTAATAGGGACATGGGTTGCAGGGAATCCATCTGTCAAGATCTTTAATCAAAGTGTTTTATTACAACTAGTATCTTCTGCAAAACAGCAAGGGCAAATGCATAGTGGCAAGTCACTGATCATCAAAGGCAACACAGCTGTCATTAAATATCTTTCTTAATAGATGGTCTGTTAAGAGAGATGACTTGTATGGGATTCCTTGTTTATCTCTTAGAATTTGTAAGGAGGAATATTAGGAATCAATATTGCTGAGAAACTGTAAAGAAGAATATACCACCAAAGCTTCATCTCTGAACATTTTTGCAGCCTATTTATAGGCGGAGAAACAATTGCTAATTGTGGTCTATGCAGGATGCTATCAGCATAATCTGGCATTATTGGACAACTTTAAGATCATGTTAACCAGTTCTGGATTGGGTTGACCTACTTGTATTTTCCCCCTAGCTAAGGAGCGGATGGTTAATTTAGGGTACTGTAAATAATTTACTTATTGCAATAGATGCCCTGGGGAGTGGGGGGGCTGGATACTGTTATTTTTGGAGCCCTCTTTGGATCTAGAACCAAACTATAAGTCTCAGGTGCATACTATTTCCCAACAAAATCCAGGGAGATCAAGCATGAATGCTTCCAAAGCCATAAACTAAAATAGAATCTTGAAATTACTTCTGACAAAGCCATTGAAATGTTAAATATGGTAACAAAATTATGAATTATAAATGTTCAAGCTTTGCTTACATATTGTTCACCATGTAATCTAACTATTTTTTTCCATATCTCTTGCCCATTGAATGGAAAACAAATTGTCATACACAAAAATTTAGTTTACGTTGTCCTGGGTTTGTGGTTTATTTTGGCAACCCATCTATAATCTGATGATAGATTAAAATTAGATGGATGGTCTAATTTAATAAATGGAAATAGCTAGGTATGTAGTTCAAATATTTCTGTGGAGCTTTTGTTACAGACTTGGGCATTTGCAAAACACTGTTACCAACAATATTTTTAAAAATCTGTTTTGTACTTCTGGTCTCTGATACTAAGCAATGGATTTTTGGAAGGATCAGTTTGTCAATTCTTAATAATTGCATACTTTTAAGTAAAGAACACTCATGAATTCTGATGTAAATATTTCACTTACTTGTTAGCATCATGGATTTAACATAAAGCTATCTGTCTGTTTTCCTGAGAAGAGTAGATAAAGCCAGACAAAGTTCATAGTATACACTAAGCATAGCATATTCATGTAATATAGCATATGATGAATCCAAATGCCTTTGACCGTTTTGTGTAGTGTTTTAGTTTTCCTCTTTTTTCTTACTACAAAATAACAATAAAAACAATCCATTAAGGAAGAAAGGACAGAATAATTGAATGAAGATGGTTTCTCATGAGAATGTTTTCCACATTATAGAAAGCTAATACAATCCTTGGTTGTATAAACAGAGGCAAAGAATCCAAATCATATGAAGTATTAGTACTGATTTATAAAGCCTTAGTAAGGCCACTCCTGGGATACTGCATCCAGTTTTGGTTACCACATTACAAAAAAGATGTTGAGACTTTGGAAGAAGTGCACAGAAGACCAACTAAGATGATTAAAAGCCTGGAGACAAAAACGTATGAAGAATAGTTAGAGGAATTGGGTATTGGCCAGTCTAGAGAAAAGAAGGATGACATGATAGCAGTATTTCAGTATTTGAGCAGCTATAACGAAGAAGAGGGTGTCAACCTATTTTCCAAAGCACCAGAAGGTAAGACAAGAAACAATGGAGGGAAACAATCAAGGAAAGAAGCAACCTGGAATTAATTAATTGTCCTAACAGTGAGGACAATTAACCAGTGGAACAGCTTGTCTTCGGAAGTTGTAGGGGCTTCATCACTGGAGGTTTTTAAGAAGAGCCTGGACAGACACTTGTCTCATTGTATAGGATCTTCTGCTTGAGCAGGGAGTGGACTAGAAGACCTCCAAAGTCCCTTTCAGCTCTACTCTGATTGACTAAGTGATGTGGTACTTGTATGTATGATTCGGTGGGGTACATAAGATCCATAAATGAAATGATTTTTATCAGGCTTCCTAACTTGCAAAACTGATAATCATGAACATGTATTTATATTCACGTATAACAGTGTTTCTTCCATCAAGTAGACCATTTTTCATTTACATTCTTTGCAGGATGTGCAAACCATTCAAGGAAGTACTTTGTGAAGTATATTAACTTGAAGAAAGCATCCCTTCCTAAAACCAGCTGTACCCATGGGAAGACTTGCCCTGGTTGGATATACAGAAAAGAATTCTGTTGGGATTGCCAGTGGGGTGGCTGTGTATGGATACATATGCAAATAGTTGAGGATAGCCTTTGAAGTAGGAATAAATGTTTTCCAAAAGAAGTGGCTTATTTAATTCTCTGGATAGCGCAGTCATCCTAACATTCTTTGCAAATTATCCTTTTAAAATCATTTGCACCACCCTACATCTTTATTATAAATGAAATAATAGCCTTCTTTTAAAATTTGTGCAATAATAATGGTGATAATAATAATAGTGAAAAAGGATACTGGAAAAATAAATGAAGTACAATGAAGATGATGCACTGAAGCTAGTACGTATACCATAAAGACTTACTGGGTAATGAAGAGACCAAACTGGCTTATAAGAAAGACCAAATGAAGAATAGAGAAGACACATGGCAAGACAAACTATTATATGGTCAGTATAGTTTAAAAAAATAGTCAAAGCAGTTAATAATAAAATCTGGCAACAGCTAGCAGGAAAGTTGAAAAAAAAAAGAGACAGAAGGGCTAATTCTGGCTGCACAAAACCAAACCTTAAGAACAAATGCATACAAAGCCAGAATTGAGAAGACAGCAACAGATGGCAAGTGCCACCTCTGCAAAGAAGCTGAAGAAACAGTGGACCACCTGTTTAGCTGCTGCGAGAAGATTGCACATATTGATTACAAACAATGACTTGACAAAGTAGCTACAGTGATGCATTGGAAGATATGGAACAAAATATAATTTGCAAACAGCAAAAAGACTAAAAGAACTGGTGGGACCGTTAAATGAAGAAAATAATAAAATATAAATAAAGTGATCTGGGACTTTAAAATTCATACAGACAAGCACCTACCACATAATATCCCAGACTTAATAATTGTTGATTAGAAAGAAAAAAAGTCTGGACAGTGGACATGGCAGGACCTGGAGACAGCAGAATAGAAGAGAAAGAACTGAAGAAGATAACAAAACACAAAGATCTACAAATAGAAGGACTGTGGCAAAACAAAGATTATACCAATAGCAATAGATGCATTGGGTATATATTTAAAACAACTGGATCACCACTTGAACACTTTTTGGCATTGACAAAATCACCACCAGTCAATTGCAAAAGGCAACTTTACTCGGGAAAGCTTACATCCTGCAACCATATCTCTAACACCATCAAATATCATCAATATCTGCCTATCCTATGTCCTTAGGAAGGACTCGGGTAGATGAAAATGCCAAATCCAATCTGAACATCTCTCGGATTGTGATGAACCATAATAATGTAGCTAAAATGGGTTTTTCCCCTTTCTTGATAGAGGAGCTCGTGTAGATTTCCAGGAAATGCTACATGAGACAGTGAATGCATGCTGACATTCCACCAGTCATGCTGTTAAACTCCTACAGAGAGGGTCTGAAACAAAGCACAATCCATGGCTTTTCTTTCCCTCCCTCCCTTAAATTCTTTAATCCAGGTCAAGTCACACAACAAGCTGTTCAAACCAATCCAGCTGGTATAGCCCAATAATAAGTAAAGCAAGTAACCAATAATATAATAAGCAGCATTGTAGAATGGTTAGAATATTTAAGAATCAAGAAGCTCTTGGGTAATAATAGCCAGTTGTTGTGTCTGTTTTCTCTATCTCACTGGATTGTCATGAGAATTAAAGTACAGCTATTGAGAGCATTATATATAGCTATTTTAATCTTAAGAAACGGAAGGACACTTGAGTTATCTCCAAAGTATTTATTATATTTATCTTATTTGCTGAAAAATAAATAGATACTGAAGACTATAAAAACACTTCCATTAAACTAAAATAAGTGTATTAACCGGTCTAGGAAATTGGCTGGGCAGACAATTAGCTTTTGTGCTAAAGGCTGAGAGAATAAGAATGCCTGAATACCTCAAAATGGCATTTGTAAGGACTTTGCTTTCTTAAATCAATGCTTACAAAATTTGCCATTTACTTTACAGCCAAATTAGGAAAATAATGTTCCTGGCTAGTGGCCTTAACAGCAGGCTATCTTCTAAGCTACTACAGCAGAGACTTCTACTGCAATAATGAAGTATTGTGCTGCTGTTTGTGCCATGCTGCCTTTTGATAACCATCACTGACAAGCAACATGCTAGATAAGTGTGAGATGGGCTCTATTTTGTCCAGGAGCTGTAGAGTTGTCAAACTGCAAACCAGCATCATTTTATATCTGATGTTCATACGGGATTGCGAAGCACATCATAAAGAAGAGGATTTTAAAATGGGTCTTTGAGGTCACACTCAACTTTCCTATTTGCCTTTCTCTTTTTCAGAATGGTTCCCTCTCCCCAAAGTAGACGGAATATTAATAGCAATGGTGAACTTGAAGTGGAAGAAAGTGCTGCCCTCCAAGAATCTGACATGATTCCTGCTCTGTTCATTCATTTTCAAGCAAGCTAATCTAACACTTCCTTTACTGACAATTCCCCAGCTTATTCAAGTCCTCTGGATCTGTTCTTGAGAGTTTGGAATTCATCAGAGGCACAAGTTTACTGTGGCAAAGGGGAAGTAAGTCGCAGAGAGCAGAGGGCTTGTCTCTGTTCCAAGGAAGCCTTCACCAGTGCCAACATTCTTTGACAACTTTCCCTTTTACTCAGCTCCGGTTTGAAAAGTACCCAGTGTGAAGGGACTTCCCTCTCATGACTCACATGCTGGTCATACGCAGCAATGACTCAGCAGGGTTGACAGAAAGCCAGATGTTCTCACAGGATCTGTAGCAGAAGGGGAGGAAAGGGAGAGGTAAAGGCAAACCAAGGGCAAACTCCGAGAGAGGAAAGAAACAAGAGGGAAAAACAGAATGAAACCATCCAGCTGGACAAAAACTATAGCACAACTGGCTGTTCCAGGCTACTTGTCTGTAGCATGTATGTTTTATGTATGTAAGTGCCCTACACATTTTTACATCTGATTGTTGGCCCAATTAAGTCATTCTTTTTGTTGTCACTTAGAGTCTCTCTCAAATAGATATTTTAATGACATCTGCTATTTGGTCCTCTTTGAACTGAGTAGCAGGATTTAAACCTGAAATTTACTCCATGCAAAGCAACTGTTCTAATAAGCTTTTGCCCTTTCTTGTCTCTTTTGT
This sequence comes from Myanophis thanlyinensis, assembly GCA_017656035.1. Lineage (NCBI taxonomy): Eukaryota > Metazoa > Chordata > Lepidosauria > Squamata > Homalopsidae > Myanophis > Myanophis thanlyinensis. The sequence goes on from JAEANM010010903.1 coordinate 15,521, forward strand.
GTATATTATATTTATTATTTATTTATTTAT